>ML790711.1:162526-181311 GCA_009831015.1 Picea engelmannii
CGATGCGCTTGAGAGTTGAGCCTCGGGTTATGAATGGATTTCATATGGCAGAAGGATAAGAGAGGAGCTAGCTAATGCTAGACCCTTGTCAGGATTTTGGAGGTTGGAGAGTATGGATTTGACTCACATATGATTAATCGACACACAAAATCGTGAAACAATTTTGGGGTTAGGCGTGTGGTCAGAAGGCGCGGTCACGTGGATAAGATTTTTCACCTAGCGCTTGTTCACGCGGGTGTACAAAATACATATGTATTTGTTTCTTAAAGGTTCCAACAAGAATCAAAGATTGTTTCAGGTAAGTCTTGATAATATCCTAGACCGAGAGGTCGCCCAACCCTTGGAGAGGAGGGGTGTCTACACCACTTTCTCTAAAGATAAGAAGGGAAAACCTTTTGTCCCACTGTTCCTCTTGACATTTGAAGTCTTCAATAGAAATGTCCACAATTTTTTGGTTGACTCAGGGGCATCCTCTAATGTTATGCCTTTGTTTATATGCAAGAAACTAAACGTAGTCCCTCTCAAAAGTGATAAACATGTGATACAACTAGACAAAATCTAGGTGAAGGTTATGGGAGAGCTCAAAGATGTCATGATCAGGATGGCAACACACCCGAAATTTGTTCAAGTAATTGACATCATTGTAGTAGATGTCCAAGAAGCTTATGGATTTCTACTTAGTCGAGAGTGGTCCGTGAAGTTGAATGGATACTTTATCACAGAACGGGATCACCCTTGGTTTCCATTAAATGGACATGCAAACATGATTAGGATCGATAGGGAAAGGTATCTCAAACATATTGTCACCGATTTAGAAGCCCTCAATGAACCCTCTTCGAAAACTTTCCCCAGTCTAGGAAATTATTCCTATGAATATGATTTCAAGAATTCCTCCCCCCTCTCACCTGATATTCCTCTTACCCAAAACTCTGAAATGATTTTTCAAGAAAATTTTCCAACGACGACGAAGGAAACCCTCTTCTGTCAAGAACCGATGTTAGATGCCATGGAACAGATAGGAGGTGTTATCACTAGAATTTCATTCGAAAATGGTTACAGGAATACAACATCTCCAAACACCCATTAGTTCATCCATGACCCAAAAAAATCATTTCCAAAGGGCACAAAACTATACAACTGGTTATAAAATCAGCATGCGCTAAGTATACAAAGGAAGCACACACATGTGCGATAGTCGAAGAACTCTGGAAAATTGCACATGTGCCCGATGCGCAACTGTGTATGAAAAAATCCATGCATACCTCAGAGTGACAAATTTATGATTTTGGTCGGCCTTCCACCCACTTCTGGTTCATATCCCAAGTCAATTTGACACCCAAATCTAAGATGAATCTGAGTGGGGGGGTGGTCAAAGACCTAAGGGTGCCCTAAAGAGCCCCTTGTTCGCACTAAAGACTGGTTGAATAATGCCTCAAGGCTTTTCTATAAAAAGAGGCCATGGGTGCACTATATTTTCAAGAATTCATTTGTATTATTATGTTGCCTATATTCTCTTAGAGGAACCTCTTTCCTCACTAGAGCATACAAGTACCATTTCATTTGGTTATTCAGATCTCCTCTTGAGTGAATGAGCTTTGGATTTATTCACCATTTCCTTCTAGTTTTCTACTTGTAAGAAGAGCTCAATAATTGAGGATTCAAGAGCCCTCCCTTGGAGGAAGAGAGGACCCATAATTCTCCCTTTCTCTTTGGTGTTTTCCCACTAATACAGCTTATCCATGGGTGGAATGCATGTTGTTTATTTTTTGTTCTATTTCCCTTAAGCACTCTAGTTTAGTTTATTTTATTGTTATTAGCTTAGTTCTTTGTTTATCTCTTATGCTTGATGTTTCTAACTCTTGCATTCATTGTTTTCTTGTCCATCTAACTCAACTAGACTTGTAAGCATCCTTATTTTTCTCATTTAGGTGACGAAAGGGATGAAACAGGAGGAAAGAAGGAAAGTGGTAGGAAAAAGGAATCTGATGATTTTTTCTCACAAATTTGGACCTTGTACTTTGATGTATCTAAATCGAGAGAAGGGTCGGGGGTAGGGTGTATCCTTATTGACACAAAATGTAAACAAAAGTTCATGTCCTGTAGACTAGAATTTGAATGCACAAACAACACTGATGAGTATGAAGCTCTAGTACAAGGGTTAAAGAAATCTATAGACTTAAACATTAAATAACTAAAGGTTTTTAGAGAGTATGAAATCATCATCAGACAAGTAAGGAACACTATACATTGCAA
Source organism: Picea engelmannii (assembly GCA_009831015.1). Classification (NCBI taxonomy): domain Eukaryota; kingdom Viridiplantae; phylum Streptophyta; class Pinopsida; order Pinales; family Pinaceae; genus Picea; species Picea engelmannii. The sequence goes on from ML790711.1 coordinate 164,780, forward strand.
CTCCCCCCCCCCCTGAGGAATTATAAACAGGAAGTGCACAGACAAATATAACATTTTGAAGCCTTCAACATTACAACAATCCCCAGAACAAAGAACACTTGTGTAGATTCTCTAGCTACTTTTGCGTCAAGGTTATCCCCTCTAGAATACTATGAAGCCTCTAGGTTCATTGTGGAGCTACTCTTCAAACCGTTGGTGTCCAAAAATATTTATAATTGCAAGGTATTTGAAGGAGATGAACAGATTATAAAATTTTTAACCAATGAGGATAATCTAGCTATTGATGATGAAGTATTCCAGGAGCAATTGGTATAACCTGACCCCCATGTGCAAAAAATTGAAACAGATCAATCGACTGACACACCAAGGTCTCACACAATATCGAAGGGAGTAGCCAATTTGTTTTACTTAAGGGAAAGATTCAAAGGTTCAACGAATGCAAAAATGAGGAGTTCATGTCCCATGTATGAGACTATAATTCTAGGAAACCTGGAAAACCCCAAGAATATAAATCTAGGCAAGACATTATCTAATGAAGAAAGGAAGGCCTATCTCAAACTATTCAAAGAATATCAAGATGTTTTTTTGGTCCTACCAATATCTAAGGGATCATGACACTCACATAATTCAACACACAATCCCGCTAAAACCTGGAGTAAAACCCTTCCAACAGAAGCTCTGAAAGTACCACCCATCTCTAGAACCCCTCATGTGTCAGGAGTTAAAGAAATTACTAGATTCTAAAATTATCTTTCAGGTTAGACACTTTTCCCTGGTAGAAAACTTGGTTCTTATCAGGAGTTTCAAAAACCTCAACAGAGCATTAGAAAAGGATAATTACCTAGTCCTACCAATGGAACAATTGTTGCAGACCGTGCCTAGTTCTGATATTTTATTTTTGATAGACAATTTTTCAGGTTACAACGAGGTTCCAGTTTTTGAGGAAGACTGATTGAAAACTACCTTTTGAACCAAGTGGGGAACCTTTGCTTATAAACGTGTTCCCTTTAGGTTAATTAATGCAGGGGAAACCTTTCATAGGACCATATAAGTAGATTTTCGGGTATTTATAAACAAGTGTTTAGTAGTATATTTGGATGATGTAACTGTGTATTCAAAGAACAGAGAGGATCACATCCAACATCTAACCTAGATTTTCGAAAGGTGTATAAAATACGATATATATTTAAACCCTAAGAAAACTACCTTTGGTGTCGAGGAAAGGGAGAAAGAAAAATCAAATTTCATAGCTCATCAACATATAGTTAAAAGGTGGTTTGATTAGCATAAGGCCAAAGAGAATAATTTTGAAGTAGGAGATTTAGTCCTAAAATGGGACAGAGAAAATAAGTCAAAGGGAAAAAATTCAAAGTGTCAGAATCTATGGCTCAGAACTTTCCAGGTAGCCGAGAAAAATGGGGTAGGCATGTATCGATTGAAGAATCTGAGGGGGGGACCTAACGCCCTCCCAGTGAATGGCCAAGCCCTAAAACAATATTTTCATTAAAAAAAAAATTGTGTGTTTTTACGATGTTTTGTTGTAGGGTAGGTAGATTGTGGAATGCATTTTTTTTGTTTTGTTTATTTCTATAGTACTTATGCTCTTTTGAATATTGTGTTTAGAAAGACAATGGTTGACCTCAATTCATGTGATATGATGTACTATTTTCCTAATGCATCGCTCACATACAACACAAGAAGCGTTGGGAGACTTGTAGTTGTTTTAAAGGGTTTTCTATCTAACATGTAGATGAACAACCTTGGGAAAATGACGAAGTGTATGCCTGGTGGTCTAGTAAAAACTTAAGGGAAAGGTGGTAAGATGGAAAGGAATGTGTGTACCTCAAAGACAAAGATAGAAAAAATTCACCTTAACCATCTCATTTTTCAAATAACAGATGTTCTCCTCTCCTACTCGCTCAAGGAACTCTGCCGAAATAAAATCAACCATATCAAATGATTGCACAATAGGAGAGGGTATGCAGATAAATCTGTTAGGGCTATGGATGATTTCTAGTAGTAGAGAAAGGTATTTGACATCAAGGTGACTCCCTCAGGGCTATGGCCACTCGCTGGCAGCAGAGCAACACCATAGCAAGTGAATAAGGATAACTAAAGGGATCGGGGCCAATGAATTCTTTACTTGACTCTTGTCAAAAGGGGCGTTAGTCAAGATTATAGGAAATGAAGGTGGAATAAAGGTTGAAAACCCCACAGGAAGGCCTAGATGCATCAACTGGGGAATTTCAAATGCAAGGATAACAGAGTCTCTGATAAAAAACTAGTTAAGTTCTTAACCAACTTTTGCATCAGTTGAGCCCAGTAAGTCACAATTTGTTGAGCACTCAACACACCCTAAAAATCCTCTGTCAAATTTTTGTTTTTTTTGTACCACTTGAGTCAGTTTCCCATTATTGAGGGACATGGTTCTTATTCATTTCATGCTTGATTAAGTCTTTGCCCATTTTTGTTTCTATTGTTTCTTGAAGGATAATTACATGTCGTATTTGGTTTAGAATTATTTTCATCATGTTTTCCATTGATTGAGCTCACATCAGGTCGACCAAGCCTTTTTGTATGCATAGAAAATGATTGTGGAAAAACACAACAATCCAGAGCGGTCAATTTCAAGCTCAAATTGTGGAAATAGATAGGTTGACTTTCAACGGTGGGGATCCATCAGGCCAATCATATTGACAATTTTTGTGCATTCAGCGTGTCAAAATCGTGCAGGATTTAACATCAAGAGTGAACGCATGAAGTACACGAACACCTAAAGTCTCGAGCAACTGAAGACCCAAATATCGGAAGACCCAAAAATCCGACGATCCGAAGAGTCAAAGTCCCAAGAGCCTACCACGTTAGAGTCAGAGAATTAGCACTCTGGGATATTTGTGAAGCACTAGAGAAAAAATTAACTAAAGTTTCGAACTGTCGAAGTCCCAAATTAAATATTGACCATCCATCAGTGAGGACATGTGGTAGCAGATCCACCACTTCGAATATACGACACTCTAAAGGATTAATGCACGATCAAGGAGATGAAAACTCCCAAAGCCTAAATTCTCGAAGTGAATCTGGACCATCCAGATCCAGAGGACACATGGAGGCAGATCCTTCACTTTGGAGACTTATCACTTTGGGAGATTTGTGAAGCACTAGAGAAAGAATGACCCAAAGTTTCGAACTGCCAAAGTCTCGAAGTGACGAGAGACCGCCACATCAATTCGGGCCCGTACTACCTCAGTAGAACTTCATGCCTTACAGTCCAAAACTCTAGAAGCCCAAAGTTTCAGAGAATGTGGAACTCATCATTCATAGCATGTGGCACTCATTAGTCATGACATGTGGCATTCTCATCAGTCATTACACATGGCACTCATTCCAGGTCATTTGGTTATGTCATTCTCCCATTTCCACAAGACATGTGTCACCCTTCTTTCCATGACACATCAATAGTCATGAAATCATATGAAATCAAGCCACCAAATCACTTCAAATCCCGTACCAATCCAAAAGATTTCCGAGCATGAAATTCATAAACTCCCAAAGCCCGAACAGTCAAAGTCTCAAAGTGAATCTGGACCATTCATCAACAAGGATAAATGGAGGCAGATCATTCACTTCGGTGATTTTCCTTCGGAATAATTCCAAGAAAGACATTTGAAAATCTCGAAGCCTAAACTTCCGAAGTGAATCTGGACCATTCATCAACAAGTACACGTGGAAGAAGATCATTCACTTCGGAGATTTTCCTCCGGGATAATTCCAAGCACAACATTCGAAATTGTCGAAGCCCAAAATTTTGAAGTGAATTTGGACCATCCATCAACAAGGACACATGGAGGAAGATCATTCACTTTTGTGATTTTCCTCTGGGATAATTCCAAGCACAACATTTGAAACTCCAAAAACCCGAACTTATGAAGTGAATATGGACCCTTGATCTCAAGTCAACAAGAAACATTGATCCTTGCAGCAAGTAAATATCACTCGGATCACAAATTGTAATTAGATCAATGGCCACAATTGATTGTGGGGACATAAACTGCCCATACATTAATTTTCTAGAGCAGTATCACAATTGGAACCATGATATTGTTGGAAGGGTATGTGACAGCTTTTGGGGGATTGCAGGCCCAAAAGTAGTGTGGACCCAAACCACCCTCAATAACTTCCATAATCACATGCTGAAATGAAATAAGGTCACCACATCACCTCCATATCACCTCCACTCATTCCACTCACTACTCTCGCTCCTCTCACCACCCAACACTTGTCATCCACTCACCTCCACATAATAAAAATCTGTTGATATCACCTATCACCTCCACGCATCCTATCTTCCTATTGGATGCTCACATCCATGTCTTCTTGTTCATGACTAGATCATCATAGAAAAGGAGAGAAGAAGGGCCAGTTATAGTCGAGATAGAGTGAACTTAGCTTCTGAAAGCTCAGACATAGACAAAGAGTTAAGTATCGGTCCTAGGTCAATGTAGCATAGCTATAGAACACTTCAACATACTACCTCTTCCTCAGTCGACTCTGCTCATGCAACCAGTTGTCTCTAGTGGCCTCCAATAGCTCGCAGGCATGCCATTACTCAACACAAGGATTTTTTCTATCACTCCAAGGCCTATTTTCTGTTGAGTTAGTTCCTCCAGCTGTTTTTGAATAAATCAGTAAATGCGAACATAAACTGATCTCCCTAGATCCACCTAGATCTTGAACAAAACAAGACAGGACATGATGCTTTCCCTAAGCTTAATCATTGAATTTACTACCATATAAGAGATGAATGAAATACCTTTGAATATCGCTTCCTTATGTCTTTGTTGTCCCTACTTCGCTCTAGTACTCTTGTGTTATTGATCCCGCAATGAAACACAAACCAACCAAAGTGAAAGCAACAATAGTATGTTCAATGAAAACCTATACATGTGATCAAGGAGTCATGTAATAAAATGAGAATGATTTTATGGGAAAGAAGCATGCCACCATATTATATTAAGTAAAAGTGGAAGATACAACCAAACAGCCTTGATGTTGCTAAGTTCCCTTTTGATGGCCCTTTGCTCCAACACACACGCTTGCTCCAAATTTGCATGAATAGGATCCACAATAACTTGATGGAAAAATGAATACCTCAAGAATCAATTGAGATATAATCCTTCACACAATTCTCAGTCTATTCCTTCATAAATTCCTTACTTGCTTACTTTATTTTTTCTTAACCTTTTCCATGAGAAATCCATCATTATATAGGAGAAAGAGAGATGGTTAAAGAGATTAGGATGATCCCACCAAATCAGATAAGTGAGCAGGATCCCAACCATACGGAGGCCACGTCATATTCTAGAATATTCCTTCTAGAACTTTCGTGAACTTCACCCCTTTTCTTAGTCTTCAAACCATAGATGATTTTAGGGGATAATTTTCCATGGTTTTTCCCAAAACAATATTCGCCAATTTCCAGTTTTTCTAAAAATGATTTGCCCAAATTCCATAGAATAAAATGATTTTACCTTAAAAATCGCCAAAATTTTATAGAAACTATATAAAATCCTTAGAAATTTGAATATTTTTACAAATCTATCCCTAAACATTTTACATTTTGCACATTAAGGAATAGTAAGATTATCCCATGTTTCTACATTTGAATATAAATTTCCATCCTTAAAATCATCCCTGCTTCAAACACCATCGTGCCCTGGCTATAATGCAGCCTGCGAAAATGTCACAAGCTAGCTTCATGATAGCCCACGAAAATCATGCATTTTTGCACTGTACCTATGGATGGTTTGCGACGGCCTTCTAAAAAAAAGTTTTGTAGAAGAGAAAACATGTCACTTTTCTCATGAAGAAAGTTCCTTTTGGAAGCCTGAACACATGCTATAGAAACATCACCAGGGGGACTAAAATAATGTGTAACAAAATGCCCCCAAAGTATGAGTTTGGAACTTGTGACAGCCGAAATACTTTGTAGAATATGTGTGTGTGTCGGAAATCTATGCAATATTATACCATTTATGAGGTATGAATTCCCATTCTCACACTACAATTGATTTGAATCAGAAGGTTTAGTCATGGCCACCAATCATACACTACGGATCCATGTCACCAAAATTCTACATAGCCACCAGGAATAAACTATGGATCTATTCTTGTAGAAAAATTAGATTCGGACATATCCATGACACATACAAAGTGGATCTGTGTGCCAATACAAATCATAAACACTCCGTCGCAACCCATATCAAAAAAATGAGATCTGGGGTCTTCAATCTTGGTGTCCGTAGGTATGAATCTAGCCATGCGATTACAAGTGTTGAAGTCAAACATGGTAGAAACCACTTGATTACCAGTCATTGATGAAAACCATTAACAAGTGCGAGGGAAATCACCATTGATGTCAATGACTCCCAAAGTACCTCAATACAATCCAACGAATGTGAATAAATGAGTTGAAGTCAAACACTCGCTAGAATCTGTCGATCAGGGTTCAATGATGTGAACCCACTCTCAAAATAGAAGAAACCTTCCATTGAGGCATGCAAGTTATAAGGAACTAGTTGACTTCTAAGTCTTGTTCCCGAATAATGAGTTGAAGTCAAAAAGAAAAGAATTTCCACAGGAGGGCCATGATGTATCTCCCATCAATGAAATGAAATAAGTAACATTTTTAAGGTAGATCAAAGTATGAAACTGATTTGAAACTGACACAGGGAAGGCCAACATGGTAGGAATGGATAATTGCAAATGGATGACTCGATAGAAAGATTGTGTGAGTTTGGACTTCTCTTGAACATATGAATGACACGACAATGGTCTTTGCAACATTGACTCAAAGACGACCCAAGATATGAACTTGCAGAAGGTCAAACGAGAGACAAATGAATTTCCCAACTTGGATTCAATGATGAAGGGGGTGTCATGTTCAAGAGTGACTATTACTGCCACTAACACAGATACAGAAACACATTTCTTTCCCAAAATTTCCCCCACCATTTCTTGTGAGCACCTCTTTATTTTTACGTAATCTTGAGGAAGATAACATATGCGTGTTGATGTAATCTCATCCTTTGGACGATTCCCTCGGAGTATATTTAACGAACCCTAAGAAGGAGTGGTTCGGTTCCATATAGGTCTTTCAATGTTTGTTTAACGAGTCCAAAGAGAGAAAACTCGGGGGGTTTTCACATTTAGATAGTCTGAAAAACACTTAAAGAGGACTCTCTTAGTTCCTTTTTCATAAATTAGTTTTATGAGACCAAAAAAGTGATAACCTACCACCCATCAAATGTTTTCTTCAAATATTTTTACGAGCATGAAAAAAACAAGGTCGCTCGACAATATTTTCTTGTTTACGGAGCATGAAAAGATCTTAAAGGATACTCCATAAGTTTCATTTTTTTGTTACCATGAGGAGTACGAAAAAATGACAAAAGTATACTCAAATACATTCTCATTGATTTTCAAGCACAAGAACGAACAAATACTAATCTTGAGGGTTTTCCTAAAAAACCTAAAAAGTATTTGTACATGAGACAAACATAAAAACAAAACAAGAAATGTACCTGAATTTCATCATTTAGGCCCCTAATTTCTTCACTTGCAAAAAACCAAAACACTCATAATAACATTAGACCTCTTAGGTTTTGAGTAAAATGAATAAAATAATATAAAATATCAATAAAAAAATAAAAAAGTGAATAAATATCGGTGAAAACTCTTTTTTACCATTCTATTGTCATTTTACCCAAAACTTGTCCGAAAAACCTATTTTACCTCAATCTTCCACTATTGATCGTGGGAGGCATGAGCAACCATTCGTCAAACGGATTCCAACAAAGAGGTAATCTTCTTGTCCTCTTTCTCTTCTATGGATTAATTTTTATTTTTACTGGTTCAAAATAGTTTTTTGAGTCGAATTTTAGGCCGGTAGGTGCGCATAGGGGTCATCGCAGGTGGCATATATCAGGCCCTGCAGAAACCATAGGTTTCCATAGGTGGCTTTTGGTTCACCTGTGGATGTTCCGAACTATGTATAAAACACCACCTGGGGTAGGCAAAACCCAAAATGTCTTATGTGTGTTTAACCAATAAAAAAATTACAAGGAGGTAAAATAAAGATGCTAACTTTTTCCTTATGGCTCCAATGCAGGTTTTGACCATATAAATGTTGGAGTGGAGGGAGAGAGAACATGAGGACGATGATATTGTCACTGGGAATGACCCAGGAATAGTTAATACCCTCCGATAGTGTGGGTTGCTGAAGTTCTTTAACATCCAGGGCATGAGGGCCCAATTGCAGTTACTTGAGTATTTAGTCCACATGTGGTATGTGGATCAGCGGGTATTCCATGTGGGAGCCCACATACTCTTTTTGGATATCGAGGATATATATTTTTTGATGGGATTATCTCGACGTGGATCCCATGTGACACTGACAAGAAACAATGGTGGAGTTCTTTCGATGAGTGAGTATGTTCATCGGTATTGTGAACCAGGGGTCGAGAGACGTAAAGGTAAGGTTTCCATTAGGGATTTCTGGGATTTACCCCTTCAGAATATCCTATTCACTATCTCATGGATGGAGGGGAGTGCATATCCTCATGTGGATCTCCAGAGTTACTCCCAGTATGCAGTGGAGTGCTTGGAGCCCCGGGTATTTAAACAGTCCGCCGGGGTTCTTCGTAGCATGCAGAAACAACTAACAAAGTGTAAAAAAGGGGAACTAAAACAATTCGGATACGGATCCATTTTAGTGTCCTTCTTCCTCGAGAGGGTTCCTCAATTGCGCTTGTAGGTATAGTGGGTAATTCCATCCCCACAAGATCCAAGGATGAAGAGGTGGTGTGACATCATGGTGCGACACGTGGTGGGCCCTATCATCAAATATAATGACGTGTTCTTCGATTGGCTAAAGCCTCAACTATTGATGGTAGATGACTATGCGTATTCCGGCTTGGATTTCAAAGGTGACCCAGACTTGGTTCTTCCTAAAGGATTTTAGTGGGGGAACTTAGGTAAGAAGCAATTTTTGTTTTTATAATGTTTTTATAATGTTTTTGTAAATTTTGAAATATGAAATTCTTTTTATGGTTTTAATCCGAGGACTAATAAAAAAATCTTTGGCAATGCAGATGTAGAAACACACCAGCCTTCAGGTACATACCCCATCCAAAGACAAGGGGAAGTGGCCGAGGTAGTTGTATGGGACATCACTGATTACAAGGCGATCGAGCAGAACCTGGAGGGGTTGATAGACGATGTCCCAGATATCTCTATCGATGAGATTCCGAGACGTTATCAACACCATACCATGGGCGTATCTAGTTCTCTTAGTTGACTACTCCATAGGATAGTACAGGAAGTCTTGTGTTACCGTGAGCAACATCCTTTATGTTATTTTGTATATGAAGCCATGTGCTTCACATTTTGATATTGTGGTCTTCGGGTGCAAACACCTTTTGTAAAAATCTTTTATTGTGATATATACATGATGCTTCTACCGGCTTACTTGTTTTATATACAAAATGTGATTGGATTTATAAATGTCTCAAATGTATGTCTAACACATAATTAGCTAATGCATCTATTAATGTATTTAGACATCTAAGAATGTGTTGATATTCAATATAATCAAAATGACATTCCAAGAGGCAAATTCGTAAATATACCCTTAATAAAGTAGGACTTCGGATAGCATAGACATTACTCAATTGTATTACTACTAACTTTGAATCAAGTCATACAAAAATATGATGAATTCAAAGTGAAAAAACGTCGGTCAATAATTCGATTACTGCACTATATTCCATGATATTATTAGTTGCACGACCAAGTCAAACACAGTGTAGAATGATTAATTCGTTCGTAGGTGTGTAGATTTCCCAAGCAACAAATGCTAGGTTTTGAGTACTACGACTAGCACCATCGATGAAGCCAATGTAGGGTAGTGGAGACATCGACATATGGAAACCAAGCACAACGCAAGGTAAGCAATTGGGGGTCGAAACCAAACAATGAAAAATCACACAAGAGTATGATACAGTAAAAAATACAAGTACTCATGCAAAGACAACCTAAGCATATTACTTCTTCAATTAAATCCCATTTCGGGGCTCACTCAAAGGAATTCCATCATAATACACTAACCCATAAGCTCCCTTCTCCAACACTCGTTTGAAAATATAAGGGCCTCACCACATGGCCTCGAATTTTCCAGCCCCTAGTAAATCATGATCTTGTTCATAGAGGAGAACTAGATCACCCTCAGAGAAAACATGTGGCTTGACATGCTTGTCATGTGGGGCTTTGACCCATTTTTTCTGAGCTTCAATAACCAAGGAAACATCATGATGGGTTTCATCTAATTGCATCAGGTACAATAGACATTCCTCTTCAGCAGAGGCGTCAGGGAGAAGTTCAACGACCAGCTTCAAAGATGGTGTCTCACATTCAATCGATAGGATAGATTCGATACCATACACTAATTAGAAAGGTGTAAATCCCATGGCAGACTTCATAGATGTTCGATAGGCCCATAATGATGAAAACAACATCGTGTACTAACTTGTCTTGTGAATTCCTATTATCTGTCGAAAAATAGTAATAAGAACTTTGTTTATTTCTTCGACCTAGCCATTGGCCAGTGGGTAATAGGGGGTTGAGTTTTCATGTCGAAGACCCAACTTTTCAGTAAGCTCGGACATCATGAAATTTTGAAAGGGGCTACTGTGATCAGTAATGATAGCTTGCAGGATTCCAAATTGAGTGATAATATGATTGAATATGAACAGTGTTGCAGTTTTCCCGGTGTTATCAAATGTAGGCATCGCATTGGCCCATTTAGTGAAATAATCCACAGCTATGATGATTTATCCATGCCCCCCGACCAATTGAGGGTTACATGTCATGAATTCAATGCCCCATTTTAAGAAAGGACCAATGGAAACTACAGGGTGTAAAGGAGCAAGATGAGATCTTATCTTGTTATTATACATTTGACAAGCATGGCATTTCTAGATGACAGTAATATAGTCTTTAAAAAAAGAAGGCTAGAAGTACCATGCCCGTAAGATATTTTGGGCAGTGGCATACCCAAACATTTGACCGCCACATTATCCAAAGTGGCAGTCATTCAAAGCTTTCTCAGCCTCATCGTAGGTGAGACATCGTCGAAAAATAGAGTCAACACCACGGTGATAAAGAGTGTCACTGAGAATTATGTATTAACGGGCTTGGTATCGTATATGATGACAGTAGGTACTAGAAATTCCAGGCCAGATGTTTGAGTCTGGAGATAAATGATAATATATCCGTACCAAATGTCATCAGAAATGATCAGAAAAATGGATTCATCAGGTAAGGAATCCTCTGCCACATTTTCTATCTCAGTTGTGGGAAGATCACATATCAATTCAGAAAATACCAAATATTTCTTAGACTTAGCACATTCAAACTCTAATTTGAACTCATGGAGAATCACTATCCATTTGGAGTAATTTCCCCCTAGCAATTGGTGTGTAAGAATATGTTGCATAGGGTTGCAATCGGAAATGACAGTGGTCTTGCATAATAGGATATAATGACGAAAGCGTTGGATATCTTGAATAGCTGCCAAGGCCAGTTTCTCCACATGTAGGTATTTGGCTTCGGTGGTCATGAGACTCCGAATCAAATAGTAAATTACATGTTCGTCGTGTGAATCATCTTCTTGGACTAAAACCATGGCAATGGTAGAGTCCGAAGTGGCGAGGTAGAGGAAGTAGTCTCGACTATAATCGGGTGGGAAAATTAGTGGTGTACGAGTTAAATCAAGTTGTAAAGATTCAAAGGATTTATTGGCGGTATCGTCCCATACAAACTCGTAACCTTTCTTCAACAATCTAGTAAAACCTTGTGTTAACTCAGCGTAATTTGGAATGAATTGAAGCAAAAAATTTTCCTTCCCTTGCAAACTTTGAAGCTGGTGTAGTGTGGAAGGAGGAGGTAAATTAAGGATAGCCTCAACCTTTAAAGGGTCTACCCTAATTCCATGAAATGACACAATAAAACCTAGAAGTTAGCTGGAATCCACACAAAAAACGCATTTGTGTGGGTTCAAACGTATACGATAGTAACGAAAACGAAGGAAAATGGCTTGGATATGGGTTAGGTGATCTTGGCGATGCATGGAATGGGCTAGTATATCATCGAGATACATTTGTATGATGTGATTGATATCATGAAAATCATAAGGCATGGCGCGTTGAAAATTTGCACCAGCGTTCTTCAAACTGAAAGGCATTTTTCGGTAGGCAAAATTACCCCAAGGACAAATGAAAGTAGTCTTGTGTTGATCCATGGGAAAAATATTAATCTGATTATAGCCAGAGAAACTGTCCATTAAAGAGAAGATTTCAGTCTCGGCGCAATCATCGATGATATGGTCAATGAAGGGGGTTGGGTAATTGTCCTTAGGACAAGCTTTATTGATATCCCTATAATCAACACATACACAGATCGTGCCTTGTTTCTTATTGACCAGAACTAGATTGGATATCCAATCGGTTAAAGCCACAGGATAGATAAAGTCGGCCTTAAGAAGTTTTTCAACTTCGAGCTTGATAGAAACGACTTTACGAGGGTGGACTGGGTGAAGTATCTTTTGGACGGGTTTATTTTTTGGGTAGGTCTTAATTTCATGTACAACGATATCCAGTTCAATACACGACATCTCTTCATAGCTCCAAGTGAAAACGTCACGAAATTATTGAAAAATGGCTTTATAAGTTACGACTTCATCAATGGAACATGAGGTTCTGATATGAACATTTTTGAAGACTCTAGATTTGATGGATATGTCAAGAGGAACAATGGGTGATATATTACATAGTTTCCCTTCATATAGTACGTCGTGGGGTGACTCGGGAACAAAGGAAAAGACAACAACAGTCGACGGAGTTGAAATCCATTGGTAACTCTCTATGGTGTGTTGTTCTAGGAAGAGAATGGAATGATGATTTCCATCGTCCCATGGGGTGTCTTCCATGGACATAATTGACATGATCATCTAATCCGTAGGAAAGATGATGTGAAACGGAATGAGAGATGAATCACAAAGAGAGGGAGTGGAAGGGGTTGTTGATTTTATGGCTTGATAGGTGGATTCAATAGGACTTATAAGCATTTGTTTTCCATAGCGAAGATAATCACTGGGGTCAGGTACTATCGACGGGTCATGAGAAGCGGGGGTTTTGCGAAAAAAGGTGGAAATCATGTTGATTGAGGCAACAAAAGGAGGTGGAATATCAGGTGGAGGGACTGGGAAAGTACCCATCAAAGTTGAATCTTTTAGAATACTTATGCCGGCATTTTCGTACCCAAGAGGTGTTTTCAAGATAAAGGGTACATTGCTAGTACGGGAATTGGAATTTAAAAAGGCCAGTTGGTCAACCATAACTACTTTTCCTTGGTGTGTGAAATGTAACACACAGAAACGGGTAGACACAACTACATGCATGGAATCAATCCATCTATAGCTAGGTAAGAGGTTATAATCAAGAGGTGCATCAAATACCTCAACTTCAACATTGACTGATTTGCCTTCCAACGTATTAGACAATGAGGGAAGAACATTGTAGGGTTTAAAACCAGAACCATTGAAATCCTTAAGTGTATTGTGTGATTCAGTAAGGGGGGGAGAGGCAATGGCTTTCCAACAATTAACTGACATAACTCACATCGAGGCATCCTCATCAATAACGGTTCTGCATATATTCTTGTTCTCGACAACAAATTGTAACTGAAATGCTAACTGAGGAGGAATCCTTGGAATGTGATCTTCTAGGTCAAATATTATCAAATTCATATCTGTGGGATCAATTCCACCAATGGAATTTAATAGTAACTTCCATTGAGTGGGAAAACTTTGAAGGACTTCAATATCTAACATCGCAGAGGGTGCTTGCGCAAGGTATACTAAATTGTTGTAGTTTTGGGCAGCATGTGCATGAGGATTAAAGGCAGACTTTCGAACAACACACTTTGGAGGAGGGTGGAGAACTGTATCAAGACCCGGTCATTCGATATGAAGAGGACCATAGGAAGGTGAATTTGAGGGAAGCAGTTGAACCAACGAAGGTGGTATATCGTCAACTTTCTCCTTGGAAGGAGAGTAATCTTTAGCCTGAGTCGTGATTGCAATGTCGTTCTTTTTTGAATAACCAGTACACATAAGGACATATGAAGTGGTGGAAGGAGGGGGTTGGTCATGAATGACCAATTGAGCCTTCTATTGAGAAGGTAAAGGTTGTGACAAAACAGCAGGTGTGGGAGGCTTCCCAGTCCCTTGAAGGAACTTAGTGACCTCAACATGTCTTGGACAATCTTTCGTGTAGTGATCTTCACCACATATAAGGAAAGGATATCTAGGTTTACGCTTATATTTATCATCAGAAGGTTGCAATTTGGATTTTTTGGATTGTGGATTATTATTTCTATCCTCCTTATTTTTACCCTTTCCTTTTTTAGATTTATTTTTGTCGGCAGGGGCAGATTGAATGGAGTTAACCTTAGAAGTTTTGTCGGTGGAAGGAGTAGGATTCATACCACCTTGAACATTAGAAGTAGTATATTTGGGATTAGTTTGAGTGGTCGAAATGGATTTAGAATCAACATGGAAGGTACCAATCATACCATCAGTAGCATGAGACGTTGTTGGGGTTTTTGAGGTAGCGGTGGTAGAAGGGTGAGGAGCATCAGGAAGCAAGTCGTAAAGAGTGCTCATTTGTAAATAAATGATATCTAGGTACTGAGCATGACTAATATCCTTCTCTTCAATTACAACTCCTACCATGGAAATATCATGGGAGATTTTATTTTTGAATTATTTGGTGAACCATTCAACCAATACTTGATCAGGAAGGTCGAGTTTGATCAAGCGTCTTCGACGTCTCCACTCATGGATGTGATTGGATATATGAGTGGCAAAGGATTTCTTAAAGTAACTCAAAATCTTAGTTCTTTCCTCATAGAATATGGGACGTTGGTAATGTGTGAGAAAATCCATGGAAAGGGTGTTGAAGTCATTAAAAAAACCTCATAGTAATTCTATATACCACTTTGTGGCCGAACCTGTGAGAGTTTGTTGAAAGAGTCGTAACTGAATGGAGTCGTCCATCAAAGAGTTGGACGAACACCAAAGGTGGAAATTCATAACATGATTGTTTGGATATTCTCCTGGTCAACCGTCAAACTTGGGAATGTCGGACGGTAATTTGGCTGGGATGACAGGCCAATGGGAAGAATGAAGATCGGATTATTTAAGATTCTATACAATTCGGGTAAATCCAAAGTGGTGAGAAAAGCTAGTTGTCTATTCACATGAGGATACTAGTGAAATTGGGGAGGAAGTCTCATCGATATACTAGTAGGACCGTAAGCATTGTTCATATATGTCGAAGGTCCTGATAGATTCGAACATGGATGTGGAGGCACGTAGCCCACAGGGTTGGGTTGGTTGGGAATGTTCCCTTGAAAAGGGACACTAGACTAAATGTGAGGACCCCCAGAAGGATTCAAAGAACCTAGATAGGGCTGGGCTGAGTGAGGGGGGACAAAAGGGTTAACTTGAGGTTGTTTCCCCCCAGATGATTGTGGATTTCCTTGGGAAAGAAGGTTCCAAAGTTGGGTTGGGGATCCAGATGTGTTTTTTCCATACAGTGGGTTGTAGAGTCCAACTTGAGGTTTTCATCCAAGTGGAGGTTTCCCCCGAATGTGTGGTGGTGCTCCAGTCTGAGGTTGACACCCAAATTGAGGTTGACCCCCAAATTGAGGTTTCCCCCCAACGTGAGATTTCCCTCCAATGGGAATTTGGTAACCAGAATTGAATGGATGTTGGGTGCTTCCAATTGGATTGGAGCCACTAGGGCCAAATCCCCCAAGAAAAGGTGGATAAGACCCTCCAAAGAGGACATGGGAAGGTGAAGGAACAAAACTGACAGCATCATTGTACCCAGGTGGGACAAAAAGTCCATAAACTCTGGATGGGGCCTGGGTAGGGGCGACAATGGAAGGATTAAAAGTGTGATACCTAGGCGGAAGTGACAGGATAGGTCTAGACGAAAGTGGTGTGCCAATGGGAGCTTGGTTAACCACTACATTCCCGGTGGGAATGGCCGTAGCGTGCGGGACCATAGTAGAATGGGCCATTTGGAGAGAAAAAGTCAAGCTATGACCAACTAACCATGTGTCTGGAATGATGGTGATATTTTTAGTTGTACCTCAATCCCTTGTGCTTCCCCGGAAACGGCGCCAAAATGTTAGGCGAAATATATGTCGTTATAATAACGTTGTAGTACTTGCCCAACCATTTAATTGTCAACCCGAGGTACGTAAACTGACGAAGCACATGCACTGTATATGCAGGACTGAAGTAGAACTAATCTAATCTAATCTATGTTGCTAAAATCAAACTGATCTAAGAAAGCATTGAAACACTAACTAGGAAAGCATGAAATTGCCTAAGGGAAATACAACAT
>ML790711.1:226946-250704 GCA_009831015.1 Picea engelmannii
TGAATACAAAATAAATTATTTCAATAATAAATTTAATGGAGAAATTAGAAGTGGACCCAACCCTAAAATAAGGAAAGTGGGCCAAGTGACCTAGAAGATGTTTTAAGGAAGCTACTTGGAGAGTATAAATAAGAGGCAAGGCTATCTCATTTGAATCACACTTGAGCATATTGAATATCTATATCTGTTTGAGGTAAATAAGGATATCTAAACCGGAATTCTGAGTGAAGGTGAAGAAAAGAAGGCCGAAATGCAAGGAAGGATAAATTATTTTGATGGTGCTTTCTAAGGTATGTTATTTACAGGTCATCTCACCATTTTCACTATAACTTTTTTTTCTATAATGATTCAAACCGTGAAATTGATATGAAAGTGAGAAAACATATACAATTTTCTGTGGTAAACAATTCATCTTGTGGTTCATTTTATTTTGGGAGTTACACTCCGTGGAAAATAGGGTTTGTGGCCCATCCTGAAACTAGTCAAAATCAGGTGTTTTGGGTAAAAACGTCATAACTTCTTCATAACAGATCCAAATTTGGTGAGACAAAATGCGTTGGTTAGGTGACAGTCTGTAGTATGTTTTGTAACAGTTTCATATCAATTCATCAAATATTTTGTTTGGGGCGCGCTCTACAAGGTCACTCTCTAGAATAAGACAGAATTCAGCAAGGTATGCCATTTTTGCTATAAATCATTTTATGAGAGGTTCCAAGTAGTGAAACTTGGATAAATTGCATAAAACACACTGAAGAACATTGTGTAGCAATTTCAAATCTTTATACATTACAGGTTCAAAGTTATTCTTACTTCAAGCTAGGGTTGTTGACTAATCCAAAACTAGGCATGTGAGACTAAAGAAAAGCTTGATGAAAATGCTAGTCTCTTGTTTTTAAAGTTAAGGAAGGTTTGTAGGAATGTGATCATTTACACCATATCTATTATAGAGATACAAATCAGATTTGGATGATGAAATTGATGAGGGATTTTGGTTGTGGTACATGTTGAGTACATGGTTGAGACAAGTAGTTGATGAGTTGGTGCACATACATGAGGTGTATAGTTGATGATGTTGGTACATATTGATGAGTCATATTTGATGAATAGTTCACACATGATTGATACATACTTGGTACATGGTTGGATGCACTTGTTTATGGTACAGGTTGATTAAAGGTTGGTGCATGGTTGATGCACTTGTTTATGGTACAGGTTGATGCATGGTTCAGATTTATTGGTACAGGTTTACAGCGGTATATCTCACAGTGATAGTGTGATAGTGGTTCCATCATTCTACTTCTACTTCAGGGTGGTAGGACGGGGCAAGGACAGGTGGTTGTAGCCACCTTCCGGTTGTAGCCTGAGAAACTAGGGGGTTGGAACCTCCTTCCAGTTGTAGCTGGAAAACAAAGGAAGTTGGTGCTTCCAATGAATGAAATTCTTCAAGACATATAAGAAAAAGAATTTTGTGGTTTTTTCCCGATTTGGGTTTCCACGTAAAACATTGGTGTACTATGTATGTGTGTGATTTTTATTTCTTACTACTCATTATTGTATAATAATTCTACATTGATATAACATTTGAAGAAAAAGGATTATAATTACACTATTACTGATTCACTCCCCCTCTCAGTAATCTAACAATTGGTATCAAAGTAGGTTCCTTCAGAAATCAGTTTAACCACTGAAAGGTAGATCATGGAGAGTACCAACTCATATAAAAATGGAATACCACAATTTGATGGACAGAAGTATGCTTTTTGGAGCACAAGGATGAAGACATATATACAAGCACAGGGATTTCAAGTTTGGCAATCAATTGTAGATGGATACATAGCACCACCAGTTCCACCAACAAATGACAAAGCAATGAAACTCGGTGAGAATAATTCCAAATCCATAAATGCAATTTTGAATGGTCTCAGTGATACGATATTCACCAAAGTTTCACATTGTAAATCTGCTAAAGAGATTTGGGACAAGATTTGAAATATTTATGAACGAGATTCAAAATTCAAAGCAGCAAAGCTTCAAACTTACAAAGGTCAGTTCGAACAACTAAAAATTAAGGAAGATGAAGATATCGTAGCCTACTTCTTACGAGTCGATGAAACATCGAATGAAATCATTGGATTGGGAGAAGAAATTGAAGAATCTGTAATTTCTCAAAAGGTACTAAGGTCGCTTCCTATGTGATTCAACCATAAGATATCAGCACTAGAAGAAAGATCGGATCTAAACTCAATAAGCATGGATGAACTGCATGGAATCTTCACAGCATATGAGATGAGAACTGAATAGGAAAATCCAGATGTAAAAGAAGCAGCCTTCAAAGTATCCAAAAGATCAAATAAAAATAAAAAGGAACAAGAAGAATACAACAACAACAACGATGTCTCGGAAGATGATGAAGAAGTGGCCAACTTCGTTAAAAGACTTAACAAGGGAACCAACGGTAAGTACAGAGGTAAGCTTCCTTTAATTTGTTTTAATATTGATGGTATTGATCATTTTGATAAAAAATGTCCTCATAATAAAAAGAGAAATGATGAAGGTTACTCAAAAGGCAGACAAACATATAAAGGTAAAAGAACTACAAAGAAAGTTTTCAAGAAAAACTTTTCACCAAAGAAGACATCTCATCATCAAATGAAGATTAAGTCAGTGACAGTGAAACGGGGAGAGTTTTATTCATGGCAGTAGAAGACTCTGATAAAGAAGACTCCGAAGAAGAATATGAAGAAGCATATGAAGAAGAAATTGAAGAGGCGGAAGTTGAATTCCAAGAAGAATTAATGAGTGCCATAGAAGTTATCAAAAGAGAAAAGAAGAAAAACAAGAAAATACAAGCAGAACTAGATAAGAAAAAAGACACTCAAGAACTAGAACAAATGATCACAAAATTGAAGGTTCAAATAGAAGAAGATAAAATAATTGAAGAAGCACTCAAAGAATAACTAGAAGGAAAGGACAGTATCATTGGAAACCTAGAAGCAGAGATTGTCACACTAAGAAAGGATATTCAAAAGAAAAATATGCAGAATAATTCAAAATTTATGGATGACATTATCAACAGTCAAAAATCTTATCTTGACAAGTCCGGACTTGGATACAATCAAACAGAAAAGGGATCAAGCTCCAAAACAACAGAGAAAGAAACAAATCCAAAAATTTATGTAGAAACAATCAAAGGGGATAAAAAGATATACAAGGAATATTACAGGGACACTCCTCCACCGACAAGATTCATATTTCAGAATCAATAATAGATAGACAGACCTCAAGAAGAATAAGGATTCATAAGAGAACCTCCTTTCATAAGATCTTCAACTACCAGGTATCAAACTATATTTTTTGGTTTATGTTATGCATGTAATAATTTTGGACATAAAGCTGTAAATTGCAGAGCTAATAATAGGAACAATAACTACTTTGAGAGCCATAGACAAAGGGGTTATTCAAGAAGACATAGTGAAACACAGAGAAGAAGTTACAACAGGTTTGAATCTTTGAGCACTGAAGTGGAATGTTACAAATGTAACAATTTTGGACACATGGCCAAAAATTGAAGAAAGACAGTCCCTCCTAAAGAACCTCAATAGAGTCACAAACAAGAACCTCAGAAAATGACATGGATAAGAAAGCAAGATCAGTATAGAAATGAAGAATGCATAATCGCTCTATAAGCTAAACAAAAGAAACGTGGTTGGTATGTTGATAGTGGATGTTCAAAACACATGACAGGTGATAAAGTTTCTTACATTACGAAAGGAAAGAGATGGATCAGTCTCCTTTGGAAATGATGATTCATCCAAAATCATTGGAAAAGGCACATTCCGAATTGGGAACAAGAATGAAAAGGCGGAAAATGTTCTACTAGTAGAAGATATAAAACATAATCTTTTAAGTGTGAGTCAAATGTGTGACCATGGTCATAAAGTTACTTTTGATTCACAAAAGTGTGAGATAAGAAAAGAAGGTTCAGGGAAATTGGTTGCTACAACTGCAAGAACTTCAAGCAACATATATGTGTTAAGCAGAATTGGAAATGGAAAGTGTTGTCTAGGAAAGGAAGATGAAAGTTGTCTATGGCACAGAATAATGCGCCACATTCATTTTGATAACCTTGTCAAAGTTACCAAAAGAGAAGCAGTCAGAGAAATGCCCCAGATCACGAAACCAACCAACACTTTGTGCAAGCATTGCCAACAAGGAAAGAAAACAAAGACCAAGTTCAAATCAAAGGAATATTCAACAACAAAACCACTGGAAATTGTGCATACTGATCTAGTTGGACCAACTACAACAAAAGGCTTAAAAGGTGAGAGATAATTTATGTTATTAGTTGATGATTATACAAGAATGACTGCAGTTTGTTTTCTCAAGAACAAATCAAAAGCTTTTGAAAATTTCAAGATCTACAAGGAAATGGTTGAAAATGAGATGGATTCAAGAATCAAATGCCTAAGATCGGATAATGGAGGCGAATTCACCTCAAAGAAATTTATGGACTACTACAGCAATCATGGAATAAAAAAGCAATTCTTCGTCGTTAGGACACCTCAACAGATTGGAGTTGTTGAAAGAAAGAGTAGGACAGTACAAGAAATGGCTTGAACAATGATAATGGATTCAAAGTTGACAGATATTTTTTGGACACAGGTAGTGCATACAACAGTTCACATTCAAAACAAAGTAATGCTCAGAAGAAACACTGATAAAACTCCCTATGAGCTATGGAAAGGAACACCAACAAATGTGAAGCACTTCAGAGTTTTTGGAATAAAATGCTACATCAAAAGATAAGATGGCAGAATGGGAAAGTTTGACTCTCGTGTGGACAAAGGAATACTTGTTGGTTACTCAAGTACAAGGAAAGCATACAAGTGTTACAATATAAGATTAAACAAAGTTGTGGAAAGCATCAACGTAACAATTGATGAAACAGGCAGACCAGAATCAAAGAAAGAAGAAAACAAATCAATGGAACAACTTTTTGAAGAAGAAGATGAAAAAGAAGAAGAAGAGGAAGATGAATATGAACAGAATCCGATAGAAGTAGAAGAGAAAGTTCAACAAGTATCTCCAAAGACACCTAGCAAACAAGTACCGAAGAATCATCCTTCAGATTAGATTATTGGAAAGAAAGATGTAGGAGTTGAGACTAGAAGAAAAATCCATTCACCAGAACAAACACACCTAGCACTCTTATCTACAATTGAACCAAATTGTTTTGAAGAAGCCAGCAAGGATGAATTTTGAAATAAGGCCATTAATGAAGAATTGGATCAAATGGAGAAAAATGACACTTGGGAATTGGTTCCAAGACCAAAGAATAAGAATGTGATCGGCACAAAATGGGTTTTCAGGAATAAATTGAATGAATATATAGATAGGTTACAAGGAACAAAGCTAGATTGGTATGTAAAGGATATGCATAGATTGAAGGAATCTAATTTGAAGAGAACTTTTCCCCAGTTTCCAGAATGGAAGCAATATGTTTGCTTTTAGCTTATGCATGCTCAAAAAATGCTAAAGTATATCAAATGGACATAAAATCAGCGTTTTTGAATGGGGAACTTGAAGAAGAAGTCTACATTGAACAATTAGAAGGATTTCAGTTGTCAGAGAACACAAACTATGTGTGTAAATTAAAGAAGGACTTGTATGGTCTAAAATAGGCTCCTAGAGCATGGTACTCCAGACTGGATAAGTATTTGCAGCAGGCAGGGTTCAGAAAAGGAAGTGCAAACGACAACCTCTACATCAAGGTAAGTCAAGGTAATATTCTATTAATTGAAGTTTATGTTGATGATTTTATATTTGGTAGTGATGACGACATGTTAAGCCAGAAATTTTCAAAAGACATGCAGAATGAATTTGAAATGTCGTTACTTGGAGAACTATCCTTCTTTCTGGGACTTCAGATATGTTAAAGCAACCAAGGAATTTTTATTTCTCAAACCAAGTATATCATAAAAATGCTAAAGAGGTTCGGAATGGAAGATTGCAAGCCAGTTATCACTCCCATGCAAACCATTTGTAAGTTGAGCAAAGATTATGATTCAAAGTCTACAGATCAGAGGCAATATAGGTCAATGATTGGTAGCCTACTATATGTGATAGCATCCAGACCAGATGTAATGCAGGAAGTTAGATAGGTGGCATGATTTCAAGTAGCATCAAAGGAATCACATGTATTAGTAGTAAAGAGGATCTTCAGATATCTCAAAGGAACAGAAGAGTTTGGATTATGGTATCCAAAATGAAAAGATATATCACTTCTTTCCTATACATATGCAAATTGGGAAGGTTGTATTAATGATTGACAAAGCACCAATGCAGCAACGTTCTACTTAGGTGAGTGTTTTGTATCATGGCTAAGCAAGAAACAATAATCGGTATCTCTATCTACAGCCGAGGTAGAGTATATTGCAGCAGCAGCATGTTGTACACGGGTTCTTTGGATAAAACAAACTTTGACAGATATACAGGTTGAGTATGATGAGACCATTCCAATATATTGTGATAATACAAGTTCCATCAATATCTCAAAAAACACAGTGATGCACTCCAAGATGAATCACATTCCAATCAAGTATCACTTTCTACGAAAACAGGTTGCAGAAAAAAACATTAGAGTTGAGTATGTGGGCACAAAAGAACAAGTGGTAGACATATTTACAAAACCACTTCCATGGGAAGCCTTTGAATATCTTCTCCAAAGACTTGGAGTTATTTCTACTCCAAAAATGAATGTTTTTTGAATGCTTTTTGAATGCTTATCTTATATGTCTTAGATGTACATGAGGAAGCACCATAAGAGGATATTCTGTCAGGGGGAGTAGCCCCGGATGGAAAGATACCTTTGCCATTGATGACAAAGGGGGGAAGATTTATTAGATGCAAAGGATAGATGCATGGTTCCAAGGGGAGTAGATTTATTAGATGCAGAGGACAGAGGCATGGTTTCAGGGGGAGCAGATTTATTAGATGCAGAGGAAAAAGGCATGGTTCTAGGGGGAGCATGAGTGATATGATTTCAGTATTGCATCAGAGTGTTGCAATCAATGCCAAAGGGGGAGATTTTTTATTAAGGTTGGTTGTCATTGATGTCAACCCTTGAAGAAATCCCCGTAGAACAAAGGTTTGGGTAATGGACCCAATATTGTTTGATGTAAATATGACTCATTATTGTTTTGTTATGGTTGATAAGAAGTAAATATGGATGAACTCCAAAGTGGTCCCCTTATGGTCAAATCCCTCACAGGAAGATGCTTTGTGGAGTAAGAGAACCCATGCTTAATTGTGGAATAATGAGATGAATGAAAGTGAATTTGTCAGGGAAAATATCCTAGATGGATAGTGTTTTTCATGTCATTTTCATTGGTATGTGAAATGTCACATAATTCCTCACGGCTAGAGAGTTATGGCCATGAGAAGTTGGAGACCACAGGTTTGGGTAATGGACTCAAGTTTGTTTGATGGGTAATGGTACGATTTAAGATATATTTTCAGATAATACTATTCTATATGAATAGAAAATTCCATGCCATTTCTGGTGGTATGTAGAACGTCACATAACTCCTCACGGTTTGAGAGTTATGGCCTTACGAAGTTGGAGGACCCTCATATGTCATCTGGAAGCCCCAAAAGGTCAAAGTAGTCAAAGTGGTTTAAGAGATTTTAAAAGGTAAATAATAAACTGAAGTGATGAGTGTATTATAATTCAAAGTGAATACAAAATAAATTATTTCAATAATAAATTTAATGGAGAAATTAGAAGTGGACCCAACCCTAAAATAAGGAAAGTCAGCCAAGTGACCTAGAAGATATTTTTAAGGAAGCTACTTGGAGAGTATAAATAAGAGGCAAGGCTCTCTCATTTGAATCACACTTGAGAATATTGAATATCTATGTGTGTCTGAGGTAACCAAGGATATCTAAACCGGAATTCTGAGTGAAGGTGAAGAAAATAAGGTCAAAATGCCAGGAAGGATAAATTCTTTTGATGGTGCTTTCTAAGGTATGTTATTTATAGGTCATCTCACCATTTTCGCTATAAATTTTTTTCTATAATGATTCAGACTGTGAAATATCTATTCAAGTAAGAAACCATATCCAAGTATCTGTGGTAAAAAATTCAATTTGTGGGTCGTTGTATTTTGGGAGTTACACTCCGTGGAAAATAGGGTTTGTGGGTCGTCCTAAAACTAGTCCAAATCAGGTGCTTCGGGTAAAAATGTCATAACTTCTTCATAACAGATCCAAATTCCGTGATATCAAATAGGTTCAAAGTTATGATTACTTCAAGTTAGGGTTGTTGAATAATCCAAAACTAGACATGTGAGACTAAATAAAAGATTGATGAAAATTCTAGTCTCTTGTTTTTAAAGTTAAGGAAGGTTTGCAGGAATGTGATAATTTACACCAGGTCTATTATAGAGCTACAAATCATATTTGGATGATGAAATTGATGAGGGTTTTTGGTTGTGGTACATGTTGAGTACATGGTTGAGACAAGTAGTTGATGAGTTGGCACACATAGATGAGGTGTATAGTTGATGATGTTGGTACATATTGATGAGTAGTTGACACATGATTGGTACATACTTGGTACATGGTTGGATGCACTTGTTTATGGTACATATTGGTTACAGGTTGATGCACTTGTTTATGGTATAGGTTGATTACAGGTTGAGATATAGGTTGATGCATGGTTGATGCATGGTTCATATTTATTGGTATAGGTTTACAGTGGTGTATCTCACAGTGATAGTGTGACAATGGTTCCATCATTCTACTTCTACTTCAGGGTGGTAGGATGGGGCAAGGAAATGTGGTTGTAGCCACCTTCCGGTTGTAGCTGGAGAACATTGGGAGTTGTAGCCTCCTTCTGGTTGTAGCCAAAGAATTGGGGATTTGGAGCTTCCCTCGGGTTGTAGCCTAAGAAACTAGGGGGTTGGAGCCTCCTTCTAGTTGCAGCTGGAAAACAAAGGAAGTTGGTGCTTCCAATGAATGTAATTCTTCAAGACATATAAGAAAAAAAATTCTATGGTTTTCTCCTGATTTGGGTTTCCACGTAAAACACTGGTGTACTATGTATGTGTGTGATTGTTTATTTATTACTGCTTATTATTAGATAATAATTCTACATTTATATAACATTTGAAGAAAAAGGATTATAATTACGCTATTATTGATTCAGCCCCCGTCTCAATAATCATACATTTATTGCAATTTAGGCAGATTCGAGCTATGGATCCATGCATATATTCCCAACCAATTCACAATTTAGAAAATGGTTTCTGGGTTCTGTAGCTGGAGGATATTTCTAAAAACCCATTTTTTGGTTTTGCAACAGATTCTCCCATGTGCACAAAAATCGAGGTGCAATTTGGTAGTTTGAGTTTTGTTGCTAATTTTGGCATAATCATTCCCCCTGAGATGGAGTTCCACACGTGCGAGATGGGTGAATTTTGTATCATGTGTTTGCATGAAAACATCATTTTAGACAAAACCCATGTACCCGAGTTTCTTCTAGAAGATTTCCAAAATTTTGAATTATTTCTAGAACCGGATTAGCACAGTTGGTACCGGATTAGAACAATTAGTACCAGAATCTTGTAGGCAGGGGTTTAGTATCGAATGAACACAGTCATGACTATCGGTACCGAACCAACGCAATGGTAGTACTGAATGGAGCTAGTACCGGAATAGGCACAATCTGGTACCGGAAGAGGCAGAGAGCTGGTACCAAATGAACGTAAAGGTAGTACTAGATGACCCGCAATGCGAGTACCGGAACAGGAACAATACAGGTACCGGAGCACGGACAATGCAGGTACCAGAACACGGACAATGCATATATCGGAACCTAAACAATACAGAACATGATGCTTGGACATAGAAACATATGATTAAACCATCATCGACAAAACTATTTTATAATCATCATTTTAATCACTAAAAATATGGAAAATTATTTGTTAACCACATAGGATGAATAACAAGAGATAATGGAGGTTTATGGTGTAATTATCAATATATTATTGATGAAATGTGGGGAGAAGGTGTAATGATGAGTGTATTTGTATGGCGGAAAGTATGACAAAACTGTAGCTCAACACTTGCCTAAATAACCTTTCACAAAAATAGATATCCAATGATATTCAAGTGTGATTAAATCAGAGACCCTTGCCTCTTATTTATACTTTTATGTATCTTCCTCAAGGGGTTACCTTCTAACCATCTTAACCCACTTTCTTTATTTTAGGGTTAACCCACTTATAACCACTTGTCCATTTAACTTAACCACTTTCCATAATTAGTAAGTTCTCCATTAATTTTATTATTTAAATAATTTGTTTTGCATCCCCTTTGACTTATAGTACACCCATCACTTCACTTTATTATTTAAATAATTTCTTCTTTGCAAACACTTTGACTACTTTGACCTTTTGGGGCTTCTAGATGACTCATGAGGGTTCTCCAACTTCAAATGGCCATAACTCTCTAATCATGAGGAGTTATGTGACGTTGTACATACCACCTAAAATGGAATGACATGTACTATCCATCTAGAATAGTTTTACCTGCAAATATATCAAAACTCATACCATTATCCATCAAACAAACTTGGGTCCATTACCCAAACCTTTGTGCTACTAGACATTCTTCAAGGGTTGACATCAATGACAAACAACCTAATAAATCAACAAATAATATACACTCATCCACGTGGGGGAGTGCAGGGGGGGTTTACCCCCCCTGCAAGGTGCGGAGGCAAGCGGGCCCCTGGCAGCGGTTCATGGGAAAAGCCCTCGAAGGAAAATTTTCCTTGTAAATGTATATTGTAATTTCATAGTAAATCTAGACTGTTCATTATAAGGTCGCATATCTAACAGTAGAAGTTATGCTAGGTTTTGTTTCCCTAGAAGGAAACCCTCTTTTATGAGGGAAATTTATTGTGGCTATGTATCATTATGAATATTGTAATCTCAGTGAGAAGACTGTGAGAGAAAGAAGAGAAAGTTATAGTGGGTGTGTTGTAGGTTGTATCCGTTCATTTGTTGGATAATAATAAAGGAAGGACACGGAAACTTCTCTAGTGGACGTATCCCACACTTGGTGAACCATGTATATCTGTGTCTCTATTGTATTGTGTATCTTCTATGTTTTACTTCCACAAAACTTTTTATTTTATTGCT
The DNA here is from genome assembly GCA_009831015.1 of Picea engelmannii. Taxonomy (NCBI): domain Eukaryota; kingdom Viridiplantae; phylum Streptophyta; class Pinopsida; order Pinales; family Pinaceae; genus Picea; species Picea engelmannii. The sequence continues at coordinate 238,157 of ML790711.1, forward strand.
CTGTGATCCTATTTTTCTAACAATGTTATACCTCTTTCGTGGTGTGGGAGAAGGATTTAGGGGTTGTTGATTTTTATCTGATGTGTATGGGGGTATTTTATCTAGATTTGGTATGCTTTTATATAGAACATCCTTTTTTTTATTATTGCTTTCAGGTACACTTTTTTCTAAAACATCCTTCTTCTTGTGACTACTAATTTCAGTTGTGCCTTTGTCTAGAGAATCTTTATTTTTATTGTTATTGTTTTCAGCTATGCTTTGTAACATTTTTCATTGGATGTAGGGAAACTTAATAAGCTCGTAAATTGAAATATTTTCTTTTAACCTCTTTAAATCCTAATAAGGTTGTATTCTATATCAAAGAAAGAAAAATTCTTTGATGTTTCACCCTATTTAATTTTTTTTTTATGTTTCATCTTGTTTTGTTTGTTTTGATGTTGTTTCTACATCATTTTGTTGTTCAAGAGGGACATCAGAAGTATTATTAGTTGCAGTTAATAATGACTGCATAGCGTGGTATAACCCTTCTAAACTCAAACCTTTATCTAGTGGGGTTGACCTATTGGGAGGATTTGGAAGTGGTCTTCTAAAAGGTGGTCAATAAGTTCCTTTACTATAAGATGATTCCTATACAACTCTTTTCAAATCTACAACTTGGTTGGATAACTTTTGAAAGGATTTCTGTAAACTTTCCATATCTATGTGTTCTTGATCTTTCTTGTTTGAAAGAGGTTTGGTAAGAATTTTTATCTTCTTCTTGGAAGAAGTTGATTCAGTTTCAGGATTTGTGTTATCCTTCAAGTTGAGCATGTCCTTTTAAATGAGAATTGCTTCTTCAAAATCCTCTAACAATGTATTATTTTTAGACCGTTTAACCCACATGATTGTGGTATGATGTAAATATTTAGCATAATAAGAAACAATCATATTTTCTGCAGGCATAGAATCTGTTGATATCTTGTTTTTCAATGTAAGGAATATTTGGTTAAAGTCTTTGACCTTTTCTTTGGGAGTCATCTTCATAATGGATAACTCCATAACTAAGACTTCAAGATATTTGTCATCTCCAAATTTTTATAAGAAAAAGGTTTCAAATCTATCCCAGGACATAATAGTTTGAGGTTGTTGTCTGAAGTACCATGTGGAGGCATTTCCTTTGAAGCTATATGGAAACATCCTTCATATGACATCTTCATGTTCTACATTTCTAAGCCTAACATCCAAAATAAATTTCCTTATATGATCTTATGCTGGCTGTTTAGAATCTAGATCAAACTTGGGTAACCATTTTTCAGGATGCTTAGGTAAAGAATGTTGGGGTCCTGGTATGGCCACAACATCTTGGTCAAGCCAAGGCCTCGAGAGATTATTCTGATTAGCCATATGTTGGATTACTAAGAGGGGGGTTGAATCAGTAATAGAGAAATTTAATTGTTTTTCACCATAAAATGCAAGTGTTACATCAATGTAGCATTATCATTCAATATTTGCAAAGTAAATAAATAATGAACAAATGAAAATCACACACATACACAGTACAATTTTAGCAGATTCAGCACATCCGCCAACATGTCTAGGAGATTTTGTAGAAATCCAATGCTAAGTACAAGCAATGCCATGATCAACATGGGGTACCACACCAATTTCAGGTTGGCGACAAAGTCTGGTTACATTTACAGAATGAGCATCTCACCGAGCCCCATCAGAAGCTTTTCCCACTTTGTTATGGGCCTTACACTATCACCAAGGCTATGGGTAGAAATGATTTTGAGCTCAACACTCCAGCCCTCCTTAGTCTGCATCCAGTTTTCAATGTGGACCTCCTTCGACCATATTTTCCACCATTTTTGGACACCTCTGAGATCGCCAAACAACTAACACCAACAAAGCTCAACCCTCACTGCATGGAACAAGAATCCACCTATTAGATCATGGACACATAGGTCAAGGGTACTCGCCAATAGTAGATCCATATTTATCAAGTTGTCAATGCAAGGAAATGCCTACACCAAGGAAAGTGGCTCACCCAGGGCCAATTCCAACAGAAGTTTCCTCACCTAATGGGGGAACTCAATGAAATGGATACCATTGCTTCCTAAGGGGGGAGGATTGATCAAGGTGGATATTGGTGGCCACCCACCTATTCCAACTGACTCCTCATGTCCATTTGTGTTCAACACATATTTTTGTACTGCTTTATAATTGTGAGTTCTACACTTCTTGGGATGTTTGAAGCCTCACACATTCTCCAGGTGGATACGGGTGGCCTCTCGCCTAATCCAAATAGATTATTTTGTATGTTTTCATGTCATCACATCTTGTTATACTTTCAGGGCTGTTTTGGGGTCCTAAACATTGTTTTTTTTTCTCTCCATAGTTATACTATATACAAAGTTAGAGTCTGATGGTGAAATGTGTAGTTCTCTGAAAGACCTTTCCAATAGGCTATCACGCACCTAAAATGAAGGTCGTATGCAAATGTTATGACCCTAGGAAGTTGAGGTACCAAATTACACCAACTTACCCATAGGGCCCACTTGACTTTTGGCGTTTCACCTTCTAGGATTAGGTTTTTCAATGTCTATGGTTTTGGCATTCATGAGTAATATGAAAAGGGACTATGGAGCCTCATTGTAACCCATTCTTCTCAAACAGATGCACGTATGATCCACATCTCTTCTCAGAGATAGTTACCACCATTCAAGCAAGTTTCAATTCTGTAATTTTACATTTTTATCCTATTTCATTATTTAATAAAATATATTGTTCAATGGATATTTTTGTTATTCTTCCTATCTCTGTATTTATTGTATTCGCTCTGTTAATCAATTCGTTCCAGTCCTAAATCTATATCAATTACCCAAACCATTGTGCTACCAGAATTCGCTACCAGACTTTCTCCAAGGGTTGACATCAATGACTAAGGGTTGACATCAATCTACAATATCACTCTCCAATGGTTAACATCAACGACAACCAACAATCCATACCAACTATCCATCAATCTAAGCCAACTGTCTGACACCATCTAGGCTGAAGTCTGTGAATTATTTGAAGTTTGGTATTGTTCAGAAGATGAATTATCTTTGTTAGAGTATTCCCCTCCTTAAGGATGTGGAGAAGGGTCGGGTGGTGAAGGAGGAAGTCCAGATCCCTCGACACCTAAAATGAGCATTTTCGATGGATTAGTCAAGATATTGCGCAACGCGTAATTTGGTGTACCAATGGAAATAGTATCTTCTTGTTGATTCGAAAAATAAAGAGGTCGATGTAATTATTCAACAACTATCTAAGTTTGGCCAATGTTTATTGGGTTCTTATTATTAATTGACAAGAATTTTGCATAATCTATTTTACATCAATTCCTTGAGGAAGAGGTTTTCCAGGTTTGAGAGGAATAATAGGCTAGACTTCATATGTAGTGGTTGTATCAAGTACAATAGTGGATTCCAAGCGACTATGAGTTATAACTAGAGAGAGATTATTAGGAGGTGTCTTTCGGCCCCCTCGTGCCATTAATATCTAGATAGCCTTCCTTCTAGCGCCATTTTTTTACTGGAATATGTGAATACGTTGTCAAGTGTGAGGGAAAGCTCGGTTTGAGGTTGTCTTAGTAACCTGAGCCACTTGGGATGACTCACCCTGATGGATTTTATGGCTTCGTTGTCTGGTAAAGGGATATGATCTAAATTGTAAAATAAAGAAACTAACCTAATTATCTACTATGTACTTTCATGTTCTATATATATAAAGTGTACAAATATACAAATTGCAAGATTTGCGAGAAACCTTGGAAACTAATTTTATAAGAGAGAATGAAATCCCAGGAAAAATATAAAGAGATCTAAGATTAATTACTAATCTACTTTTACCTATGAAAAGAGAAGAAAAGAAAAGGATGAATGTAGATGATAATAATATGACTTAGATAAACAAAGTATTAAGTTTAAATGTGAATCTACATTCACAAATCAAACAACAAAAGAAGAAAAAGTATACTAACCTAAAACTGGCCATCATTTAAGAGAGAAAATTATGGTTGTGTCTTTCTGTGCCAAGTTGCTCCTCCAATATGTCTATTAAGATAAATCTATAGAAGACAATTTTATAATTATAAGACTATGAAAATGTCAAGTGAAAGTCACTTCACTTTGATTATACAAGTCTCATTCATACTGTAGAAAGAACAAGTTTTCTATTATTAATCTCAAGTGATGTTGGTTACTGCTTCCCTTCGAGGTTTATCTGAGTTATTGACCCAGGGTTCATGTCATTCAGGGTTCCAACAAAGCCTCTAAAACTATCGGCTCACCTGGTAAACGAGAAGGCAACACAACACCAGAAAGCGCTATGCAGTCTCACCCGAGATAGCTTTAAATGGGTGGTTGTAAGACTCAGGTGTTTACAACCTAGGACAGAGCATGGGATAGGGGTTTCTCAGATAGGGTCAGATACCATGGGCCGTAAAGGAGAGTACTTATTCCTTGGATTCACATATGAATATCCCATAGGTTAACTAAATTTAACTAAAAGCATATTCATAACCAAGTATTAACTCATTAATCAAGTTTAACCATCAATTGCTGAAAGAAAGAAGAATCATGCATACATTTAACACATTACATGGGAGTTACCTTGGTTCACCCCCTCCTGGGCTATGTCCACAAAGATTTGGCTCTTGGCTCTTGTATTATGATAGTTCTACATTTTCGGTGCCTCGCGCTTACAATTCTTCAAAAAACTGTGTAAGATCTATGCGAGGCGAACTAGATCGCACTAGGCTCCATAGCCTACAGTCTAATCCTCAGATCTCCCTCTCCTTGGGTCTCCTTTTCTCAACAGCTTACAAATCTGTTGGTACCACTCAGAAAATTACAGAAAATCGCTAAAAACTACTAACGAACTCCCCTATATGATACTTTTGTATCTATATTTATACATTTCAGGCTCTTCAACCTCTTTCATAATATTACAAAAACCCTAACCCTTATTATGTTAGGTCTTTCTCCCATATGCGTGTTGCTCCTCCTCTAGCTATCTCTTTCCTTTGTTCACACTTTCTTGCATGCACGCGTGCTGCTCTTCTACTAGTTGTTACTTCAGTTTTCTACATGCTTTCTTTCCCACGATCGTTCCTCTTTCCTCTTCAGCCTGGTGCCAACATGCTCCCAACACAGACATGTGACTTGTACTGAGTCACCTAGTTTCTTTGTGCTTCCTCGATATCCTTGGTGATCGTCTGGAACTATTCCTGCAACTTTGCTTCTTTTTTCAGTGCCTACACGGTTTTCTCCTTGATGGTGTCGACTGTCTAAGATGCCACTTCCTCGCTCATCAGTCCTGTGAATTCTAGTTGAGTCTGTGCTATCTAGTTTATGGATTCTTCTATCTGCGCAAGTACTTCTGCTACCCATTCCTGCAACATTTCTATTTGAGCCTGATGCTCCTGTTTCTGTGTTTGCGTAGTGATAAGTTTTGCCTGTATCTTCTTCAACTCTTGCATTCCCTTGACTTGTTATGGGATTGGTATGGTCTTCTGTCGCTTCTTGAGTTATTGGATCGTTGCATTGATCCTATCCTCCTCTTTGTCCCAGTGTTGGACTTGTGGATCCTCTTCCAGCCTTGTCCAAAGTTGTGCTGCTTTATCCAGCAAGTTGGTTGTCATGCTGACCTATTTTTCCAACTCCTGTAGCTGCATTGTTGCTTCCTTCTTCCTTTTCTCCTTCACTGGTGGTGGATTTGTTGGTATAATATGTCTGTGGAGAGTCTTGATCTCCTTTAGATACTAATCGATTGTCTGTGCAATCTGGTCGATTTTCTCTATGACTGGGAGTTCATTTCCTTGCGTAGTAGTTGGAAGTTTCCCGAAAAATTCTTCCACTCTATGTTCCATCTCATTTCTACTTTCTTTCTCCTCCTTGGTTTCCTATTGAGCCTATGCGCAAACTGTTTCCAGAGCTTCCCGCTTATTTGTTTCTTGTTGTAGCTCGACTAAGTTTTATGTGCTCGAGCCTACATCTCGTGGTCGAAACTCACCTATAGTTTGTGTAATGCCTTTGATGCCATCCATGTCAAGACCAATTGGATGTGATCCAAATCCTTCAGTGGTGTCTGTCCCACAATTTCATCCATTTGCAACATGCTAGACTTTATGTAGACCGTGGAATGTGCATGTGGTATTGTAAGAACTAGGTCGCGTTTTTCTACCTCCACCTTTTTTGTGGCCTGTACGGTTGATGGCTCTGTGCCTCTATTGGTACTTGTGATATGGGATTCCCCGAATTTCTTAAGGATATGTCCCATTTCTTTCAGTTCCTTCTATATTTCATCCTGGTGGTGCACGACATGATTGAAATCTTCTGCGAGGTGGTCTTGGACCATCCTAGCAATCATCTCTCCATCATCCTTCGTGATTGTGTAATTCGGTGGTGGTTGTTGTGCCTTCAGTTTCTTGTGCACACCTGCGTCCTGTGCCACTGGTCTCTTAGCCCCCCCTAGTTCCTGCATGATGGGGTTTGGTGCGGTTTCATGTGCTCCCTTAGCCATTTTCTTATGTCCATTGGTCGATTGGGTGGTTTATATTCCTCCCTTCTGGGTCCCTAGCTACTGTGAGCCATTGTCTGCCTAAGTTGACTTGGGTTGGCTCGTTCTTCGTCTCTTTGGTACTGGGATTTGTGGAGGTTGTGTCTTCGTCTGCGCAACCCCTCCTTCTATTGTTTTTGTTGGTACTCCTCTAGGTATAGTTGGGATCCTCCATTCATTAGGCCATTCATTGATGATCATGTCGATATCACCCTCAGTGACACAGTAGCACATCTATAGACACTATTTATCCGGGTCTTTCCTTGGTTGTATCCACACGGCTTGTCGCCTAAACTAGAAATTAGCGATGTCCCCGTATCGTGCAATAGCCTCTAATGTTATTCTCCATGCTTGGTCAATGGATTCCTGTATCTCCTGTAGGTATGCTTCGAATACAACTTCATTCTCCTTCTTCTACTTGGCTAGTGGCCCAGCTCTCAGGACGCGATATCTTGCTCCCCCTGGCTGTGGTGTGGTAGCAAAGACAGTGTATTCTGGTTCTCTCCATCCCATGAAAGCTATGAGAGTGATCATCCATAAGTAATGAAATTCCATACCTGTGTGTCTTTGCAGTCTATTTGGAACAATTTCGATAGGTATGGCACCCAACTCATGAAGGTGCCTTCTGTGCACTGAGCTACCACAAAAAAGACTCATGTCGGTACTTCATCTTTGCGAAATTTTCGTAGCAGTTTGTAGGCTAAGATCTTTGCACCCAATTGTGTCGCGGTTAATCTGTTTACTTATAATGCCTCTTGTTCCCCTGTCAATGTCATATTTATTTTTCATCTCTTCTACCAATGCTTTTTCCTTGGACTTATCGTCCAAGATCAGTGCAGGATCCATACCCCGGTGGGTAGGCCTGTTATCCGCATGATAAGTTCGACCATTATGTGGATGGGTTTTTCTAGCCATATATCCCCTCCATGGATAACTACTAACAGTTGTTTTACGCATTTCATCACATATTGGCCTCTGCCAAAGTGTGGTATCTTCAACAACCCTAGAATTCTTGTTTTGTCCAGTCCAATGGCCCACTGGTGTGGTTGAGTGATGGATTCTCCGAGTTGGTTCACAACTATTTTCTGCATAAAAACTTGTGGTGCTAGCTCTAGATATTTGGTGTCATCTTCTACATCATGGTCAAAAAACTTTAGCTTCCCGACGTGACCTAATAGCTGTGGGTCCACCTGTACTCCCTGTGGTATGCGAGGCAGCACAATCTTTGCGGCTGGTTTCTTTCAAGGTGAGCTTGGTATCTGAATTCAGTCCTCTTGTCGTCGTCACTGATTGAAGGTCCCAATAGCTTCTGGTTTCTCCTTTGTCATCCATTCTTCCCAAGTCGTGGCCATTTCCCCCGTCGACTCGATCGAAAACAAATCTGGGATGGGTCTTTGTGGGGCATCTGGTTGCATTGTTGCGTCTGGGTTATGTGCACTTCTAATGGCTCCTACAGTTGCTTCGACGTTCTTTTGTGGTATTTCCTAGTGGGTTTCTTCTTCCTTGTGTTGGGCCTCATGTGTTGTTGTTGGTGTATCCTATTCCATGGCCTCTGTTTGTGGCTTCGAGGCCTCCTCAATGTTAAAATATTGTGTAGCTGCAAAGAATATTCTTATCCCCTTTTGTGGATAAAGATAAAATATATTTATTATTGATTAGATCAATACCCTTTTGTGGTTTGATCATGTCGGGAATTGTAATTGACCAAATCCCCTTTTGTGGATTGGTCAAATCCTAATTGTAATAGGCTAAATGAAAAGACAACCCCAAAATATATTAAAGTGGATATAACCACCCAGAATGAGAAGTTGGCCTAGCCAGAATATATTAAAGTAGTTATAACCACCCAGAATGAGAATTTGGCCCTGCCAGTGAAAAGACACATGTTCAACACCTGCCAGATTGTATAAATAAGAGAGGTCGACACCTCATTTGGACACACACTCAGCTCACTCATCTAGTGCGCAACTATTGAAGGAATTTGCAGTCACCAATTGTCGGAAGAAGGAAGAGAGAGAGAGGCACATCCTTGGGAGAGGAATTTTTGTGTTGTTTGGTTCATTATCTTGGCATTATATTGGCTATCTATATTAAGGAAGTTTTTCTGGGTTTTCTTCCCCTTGAGGGTTTCCCAGGATAAATGCTTGTGTACTCTTGTGATTGTGTTTCTCTCAGTGATCTTATCTATGTTATTGTTATCTAGTAAATAGAAAGGTAACCTAATAATAGCTTAAACTTTAACATGGTATCAGAGATAAGTTGAAGAGAGCATCTTTCACAAGAAAAAGAAAAACATCACTATTGTCGTACATGATGTTGGAAATGTTTAACAGGTAGCATATGCTTGTCATTGATGGCAAGTACAATAATGAAGATGGCATGGGTACAGGAAGAATGTACAAAGGATTGTTGGCATGTTTTACAGGTAGCGTAGACTTGTCATTGATTGCAAGTACAATAGTGATGATGGCTTAAGTACAACAGTGAAGATGGAAGGATCAGAGTGTGCATGTGAAGACTCTGCAGAGGCGCAGAAGTCCAAGAATCCCTTAGGGATTCAGAAGTGAAAGCTCAGGAGGAATAGCGTCGAGGAGCACACGCGCAACAAAGATCAAGATACAGGAGTTCGCAGAAGAGAAGGAAGACAGAGATCCACAATCATTGGATCTCATTCAGAAATCTCATCAGCCGTCAGATCGAACAAGAGCTGCACAAGGTTTACCATCGGGAAAAGCCAAGCTGAAATCTCGACATAACGAGGGCCATCAGATCTAAATATAGACAAGAAGAGCGCACTAAAGAGAAGGATAGGCCTCATCCGTCAGATTCGAGCGCAGGGTCTGACCACCGTTGAATCGAGGAGAACCTGCACAGTCTTTAAAAGTGCAAGGAGGTTTGGCTGCGGTCATGGGGATAATGATCATATGGACCGGGAGCCTAGCTAGGAGACCTAATGTGTAAAGAGCGCGTTTGAGTTTCGAGGATCGCGTTTTGGAAATGTCAAAGAAACAATGCAACAGGAATCCCGATTTCCCAATATGAAAAATCACGATGTAATCTAAGCCGTCAGATCAAGCTTTGATCTGGACCATTGATTCCACTCAATGGAGAGGCATCGGGGATCGAGAGTTGGACATGTCAAATTTTATTGACATCAGGAACCCCGAAATCACAATGTGTGAAATCTCGACTGAACCTGAACTGTTATATCAAGATGTGATCTAGACCGTCGACCCAACTCACGACAGCAGACCACGTCAGCTAGGGACACGTGGCACAACCAGGTAATGACAGGTGTCAGGATGATTCAACACTTCAGGAACATGTAAGTCACGAATCAAAGTGACACGTGGTAGTATTCAACACGTGTCAATCCACGTGTGACATCAGCAGAGTTTTGGGGATCGCAACATGGAGAGGCAAGTAAACAGTGCAACATAAATGCCAAAATCGCGATATGCAATATCGCGACGTATTTGCAGCCATCAAATTAAGAAGTGATCTGGACCATTGATTCTCTTCATGGAGTATCGGGGATTAGGACTTTGAAATGACAAAAACACTTCACAACAAGAACCCCGAAATCGCGATATGCGATTTCACGATTCAATCGCAGCCGTTAATAGAGATCAGCTCTGGACCGTTGATCATACTCCATCTCAGAGCTTCTCCTATCGCGACTTGGAGTGAGGATAACCTCCATCTAAGGAACAGTGAGATGCGAGATCACGATTTAATCATGGACCGTTGGATCAAGAGGACGCATGGTGAAAGATCAGAGAACCATAAATCTCCATCTCGGAGTTTCGCCTAACGCAACATGGAGTTACGAGCACCTCCATCTAAGGATAAGGGAGATGCGAGATCATGAAAAGATCCTGACCGTCAATACACCAAAATATGTGGACCATTGATCTAAGCTCCTTTTCGAAGTCTCACCTATCACGACTTGGTGTGACAAGAACCTATATCGAAGAAATCGCGAGATGCGAATTCACGATGAGATCTGGACCGCAGAATTATCGAGATCGTGGACTGCTGATCTTAGCTCCATCTTGGAGTTTCACGGATCACGACTTGGAGAGTCAAGATGATTCATCTCCAGATTCACGAAATGCGAAATCGCGAAAGCTCTTGGTCATATCCATGGTCATGTAGAGGAAGGAGCTCGCACAGAAAAGATCTGTATCGGAGCTTCGGAGATCGCGATACGAAGTGTCGAGACACTTGGCCACAAGAATGCTGAAATGCCAAAATGCCGAAATAAATGCAAGACCCCATGGATTCAGAGGGCAACTGTAGCACGATACAGTGTAACTGCCAGAAACCGTTGATGGGTTCTGCCAGAGGACTCGAAGACACTACGGGATGACTGGCAGAGGTAGTGAAGAGTCTCTGAGAAGGATGAAGATGCCAGTTGAGGTGATTGATAGATGATGACCATTGAGGCCTGTAACTGAAACAGAGAAGGTGAGCTCGACTGTCACAGAGAAGACGAAGAGTCTCAACTGCCAGAGAGGTTGAGGAATCTCAGCATAACATCCAGTGATGTTGAACGCGTGGGAAAACAGCTAGAGAAGTTGAAGAGTTACAATGATGATCACGCAGAGCACTTGAGAGGTTGAGGAGATTGGCACGGTTTGAGCATGCAGAGGAATGGAGAATATTGCATGCACAAGATGCAAAGAAGATATATATACACAGTACAAAGAAGAGAAGGGTGTTGCCATTATTGTTGGAGTTGTTGTGGTCGTTGTGTAGAAGGATTGAAGTGTGAGCAAGGAGGCAGAGTGCAGGAGTAGAAATACACAACAGAGGAAGGTTGCATTGAAGGGACATGGTGCAAAGAGTATAAATGGAAAAGAACAGAAAGTGCAAGGTGTGTGTAGAAGACACTGATGCAGACAGGGTAGAGTAGTGTAACAGAACATCGACAAGGATGGTAAGCCATTGAATAACTTTATTTTGCTGTAATGAGTTTCAGTATCAAAGATTAATATTCTAGGGAGGTTGGGAGGTGCTCGGGAGAACTGTTGTCCTCAGAGGTTCAAGTGGGTGCTTGAACATAGGGAGTTGTAGCTTCCATTTGGTTGCAGCCAGAGAAACCAGGGTGGCAAGGTGGTGCAAGGGAGAACTCTTGTTCTTTGTTATACAGGTTCGTGCCTGTATGATTGGAAGTTGGTGCTTCCATCTAGTTGGTGCTGGAAACACTCAGGGAGTTGGTGCTTCCTTCTAGTTGGTGCTAGAGAAACCAGGGAGTTGGTGCTTCCTTCTAGTGGGTGCTAGAGAAAATAGAGAGTTGGTGCTCTCAGCAAGTTGCAGCTTGCAAAACAGAGGTTGTAGCCTCATTATGAGTTGGTTCTCATATGTATGATAATGTAAAGAATGTAACTATTACTTATCATATAAAGAAAAAGAGGTTTTTACCCTATATGGTTTTCCTCAGGAAATATTTGTCTCTATGTTTCTCATTTATGTGACTGATGTTGAATGTGCCATTGCTTATTTCCTTACATTATTGTGATCATCATTTAGTGTTTCAGCAAAGAGTTTCATAGAATCATAATTGTTTAAGCTCAGGCACAACTGATTCACAACCCCCCCCTCTCAGTTGTCCAACAATTGGTATCAGAGCCAGCCCCTTTTATCTAAGGGTAGATCCTAGAGCTTAAACATGACAAGCCATGAAGGGACTTTAGTCACTAGGCCTCCTCTATTTGATGGAACAAATTTTTCCTTCTGGAAGGTTAGAATGAGATCATACCTAATGTCCTTAGGAGCTGATGTATGGGATGTAGTAGAGACTCGATACATAAAGCCTGATGTGCTAGCTTCCAAGGATGATAAGTTAGAATTTAGCTTTAATGCTAAGGGAATGAATTCTATCTTGAATGGACTTGCAGAAGCCGAGTTTGTGAAGGTGATGCATCTTCAAACTGCTAAAGAAATGTGGGACAAACTCATTA
>ML790711.1:256892-311090 GCA_009831015.1 Picea engelmannii
AAACCAGGGAGTTGGTGCTTCCTTCTAGTGGGTGCTAGAGAAAACAGAGAGTTGGTGCTCTCAGCAAGTTGCAGCTTGCAAAACAAAGGTTGTAGCCTCATTATGACTTGGTGCTCATATGTATGATAAGGTAAAGAATGTAACTATTACTTATCATATAAATAAAAAGAGGTTTTTACCCTGTATGGGTTTCCTTAGGAAATATCTGTCTCTGTGTTTCTCATATATGTGATTGATGTTGAATGTGCCATTGCTTATTTCCTTGCATTATTGTGATCATCATTTAGTGTTTCAGCAAATATTTTAATAGAAGCATAATTGTTTAAGCTCAGGTACAACTGATTCACCCCCCCCTCTCAGTTGTCCAACACATGAAAATTAGGGATTTTTATTAAAGAAGGTTTCTAGCCTCAAAACCATCTAAAAAGGTCTTCCCTACCTCAAGGAACATTTCGGCATCCTCAATGCACTTTTTCAGTGGCTAGATCTCCTAGAAAGTGAAACCCTAGTTTTCACAAAGTACTAGAAAACCAGAAGTACCAGAGTACTAGAAGTACCAAAAAACCAGAAGCGCCAGTCCAGAAATCCGTTGGTCCAGTTTCAAGGGTCAAAATTTTGATTTTCAAAAATCTAATTGTACCAACATACTCGCCTCAGTCCAGTGCATCTTTTGGTGAGTTCAGTTTTCAGATCCAGGAAATATGATTTTTTATTATTTTTATAGCCCGGAGGGCTAGGGTTTCTACTGCAAGAAAGAATGGCTACCAGCATGAGGGTAAAAGATAGGCTGGAAGGATATAGAAACTTCATATCTTGGAAGCATAGGTTGCAGATGATTCTAGATATGAATGATCTCCTAGAACATGTTACAATGGGTGTACCATAACCAAATGAAGAAGAGAAAAAGACCAAGCATAAGAAGAATGAAAAGAAAGAAAAGAGAATCATGTCAAATTCAATAAAAGATCACTCGATCCCTGATATATCCAAACTACATAAAACAAGGCAAATGTATGAAGCACTCAGTAGATTATATGAAAGAAAAGACATTAGCCAGAATATTGCCTTAAGAAATCAACTTCGTAATATGAAGATGTACAACTCAAAATCTGTCACATCCTATCTTATGAGAGTTTCTCAGATTAGAGATCAGCTTGCAGCTATTGCAGATGTCATTAATGACAAAGAACTTGTAACCATAACCCTAAATGGGTTTCGAACATTTTGGATTCCTTTTGTACAAGGAGTGTGTGCAAGAAGCAAGTTACCCAAGTTTGATAAGTTATGGGAAGATTGCACACACGAAGAATCTAGACTTCCAGACCAACAGAAGAGATTAATTGTCGATGAAGAGGAAGCTCTTACAGCTCAAAAGAACAAAATAAGTCCCTTCAAGAAGAACAATAAAGAAGCTAACTCCGTAAGAGTTCCAGATAAGAAGAAAGATGTTTGAAAGATCAGATGTTACAACTGTCAAAAGTTGGGACACTTTTCTTATGACTGTCCTCAAGGAAAAGGGAAAAGAAAGCATCAAACACATGTGGCAGAGGAAGAGGAATCTCCTCCATCAAAGAAATATTTATCAGAAATTAAGGATTATATACTTTAAGTTGAAGATAGTTGATAGCAAATGGTGGAGTCTGTGGAGTCTCCCCACACAAAAACAAAAGATAAGTCTTCGTGTTTATTTTTAGTATCTTGTTTACTTTAATACTTTATCACTACAAGTTATATTTTTGTGAGAATGTGAATTAACCTCGTTTTATTTTAGTCTCTATGAAGACCTATCAAAGAAAAGGATAAAGAGATAAAATACTTATTTTAGGTATGATCACTCATGAGAGTGACAAAGAAATCATATTGTAAGTAAGTTTACAAGTATCAGAAGAAAGAAATTATGCCGTGACTTGCAAAATTTAGACAACATGAGAAGGATGTATGACATGGTGACAGTCAGTGAAGACCAGACAATATCCAATATTTATATAGGAGCAGGAGGCTCCTAAAGATGCAGAACGGAAATGTTCAAAATGAAGAAAAATATGGATAATTAGATATAGCTGATGAGATGCATGTAACTACAAGTTGCTCCAATACCATTATCATAGATTTAGAGGGAGCAGGTTGATCCAGTATGAAGACAGAAAGAAAGAAATATGTGAACTCAAGAAGGCACCCAGGATATTACAGAAGAGAACTTGAAGAATGATGATTAGAAGCTATTACTTTGGTACAATAGGGAGCTATGTCTCCGGGTTCGAAATGGAGGATCGTGATTTGATGTAGTTATGAAAGCAGGTGGATGGTGCCCAGATATTTTGATCAAGATGAAAGTTATCCAGTAGATGGATGGTGCCCAATAGATGGGTAGGATGGTATTATACCATGGAAATATTTTGGACTATGAGATATTTTTTTAGATCCCATAGCTAGACCTTCATAGAGAAGGAAGAGACCTTCGTAGAGAAGGAATGAGAAATCCTACAAGTAGACCTTCGTAGAGAAGGATAAAGAGAAGATACCTTCATAAAGAAGGAAAAGACCTTCGTAGAGAAGGGGAATGAGAAATTTACCAAGGTTGGCCTCTGTCCAAGTGTTGAGTTTTGGATACTCTAGGGACATGCTAGAATACCCTCGTAGAGAGGAATGTGGATGTTTCTCCAAGGGGCAGCAGGAGGATACTCTCCTCTAGCCAACGATGGAGTAGCCTGGAACACAAACCTTGACCATGTGGAATGGTTAGTTGTCTCTTGAGGTTTGTGTTGAGATCCTGCGTGGATCATGGAAAGGGAGTCTAGTCTTGCCCAGGCTAGCATCTTAGCTTCTCTAGTTCATGTGGGATGACTAGGAGTGAAGCTATGGTAGTATTCATCCCCAGTGGATTGGTGAGATATATGACTACAAGAGAAGGGAGAACATAAAAGGAAAGGAAAAACTCATAGAATATCTTCTGTGTGAATATAAGACATCTTCTATGTGAAGATAATATATCTTTTGTGTGAAGATAAGAAAGAAGTAACTTATGCATGAAGACAAAATAAAGAAAGAGTATCTTCTGCATGAAGATAAAGAGAACAAAATTTTTGATGATTTATAGATATGCCAGTTAGTGATCATGATGCCAGACCACCAAGTGGATGCCTCTAGTTGTCTAGTTAATGATGTTACCCAATTGATGATGTTATCCAGTTGATGATGTTACCCAGTTGATGATGTTGCTCAGATGATGATGTTATCTAGATGATGATGTTTCCCAGTTGATGATGTTGCCCAATTGATGATGTTATCCAGTGGATGTTGCTACCTAGTTGATGTAGACATCCAGTGGCCTGTCCAAAGATAAAGAATATCCTTCTTGTTAAGAGGGAGTGTTAAAATATTGTGTAACTGCAAAGAATATTCTTATTCCCTTTTGTGGATAAAGATAAAATATATTTATTGTTGATTAGATCAATCCCCTTTTTTGAATTGATCATGTTGGGCATTGTAATTGACTAAATCCCCTTTTGCATATTGGTCAAACCCTAATTGTAATAGGGTAAATGAAAAGACGGCCCCAGAATATATTAAAGTGGTTATAACCACCTAGAATGAGAAGTCCGCCCAACCATAATATATTAAAGTGGTTATAACCACCCAGAATGAGAAGTCATCCCTGCCAGTGAAAAGACACATGTTCAACACCTGCCAGATTGTATAAATAAGAGAGGTCGGTGCCTCATTTGGACACACACTCAGCTCACTCATCTATTGTGCAAGTATTGAAGGAAGTTGCGGTTACCAGTTGTTGGGAGAAGGAAGAGAGAGAGAGGTGCATCCTTGGGATATGAATTTTTGTGTTTTTTGGTTCATTATATTGGCATTGTATTGGCTATCTATATTAAGGAAGTTTTGCTGGGTTTTCTTCCCCTTGAGGGTTTCCCAGGATAAATGCTTGTGTACTCTTATAATTTTGTTTCTCTCAGTGACCCTGTCTATGCTATTGTTATCTAGTAAATAGAAATGTAACCTAATAATATATTAAACTTTAACACTCAAGTATGGGTGTAGACTCTACTGGAATTTCCTCTAGTGATGAGATTTTGTCAATATCGAAGATTTCTGGGAGTTGTTGTTTGCTTTCTTTCGGTGGTCCTTGCGACCTTGTCTGAGCCTTGGTTGTTCTGGTTGTATGGCCTGGTTTTGCGAGCTTTGGTGGTGCCATAATGGTGTATGTCGAACATTTGCAGGGTTTGAATGGATTTGGTGCGTTCTTTGGTTTCACTATGTTTGTTCTTGCTGCTATTACTCTTTTCTTGTTCTTCGTTCACGAATAGACTAACTACTATTGTGCTCATGTGTTGTATGGGCTCGTCATGAATCTTGTCGAGGACGTTTTCCTCCCTCATGTGATTAATGCACCATAACCGTAGGTTCAATGCATCTGTGGCAGTTTCATACTTGCCATTATGCCTTCTCTACCGTCTCCAGTTGGCACATTTAATGTGGCATCCCCTCCATCCTTGCCTTGCTTTAACTCTATTTTTTGTTGTCTTCTCAGCCTTCTTTTTCCAGTCTTTCCTGGGTGTTTCCTTTTTCGATATGTTCGTTATCTTTTCCCTTGTTGGCTTCGTGTTTCATATGTGGCTTTTCCATCATGCATTTTTTTTTTTTTTTTTACCGCGCGGTGGGTGGTCGACTGTCCTTATACATCTTCAACCAACTCCCATTCACCATTCCTCTGAGGTTTGTGCCCGATAGATCTCTTAACTATAAATATCCTCTATCTGTGATAGTTTTTACCTCGTATGGTCCTAGCCAATGCATTCTCAGCTTTCCTGGGTGCTGTAACACTTTACTATCATAGAGTAATACTAGATCTCCTTCATTGAACATCTTCCTCTTGATGTGGCATTCGTGCCAAGCTTTGTCTCTTTCTTTCTATACTTGTTGATGGAATTCTGCCAAGATTCGGTCTTCCTCCATTGACAGTAATTGATTCAGTATTTCCTGTACTACACCTCGTTCTGTCATTTATGTAATGGATGCTATATGTAGGCTAGGTATTAAAAATTATAAGGGCATTACTTCTTCTTGACCATAGACTAGTTTGAATGGTATGTGGCCAGTCAGATTTTTACATGTGGTTCTATATGCCCATAGTATTGTTGGTACCTTGAGATCCCAATCGTCCATGTTGACATTGCATATGTTTGTCAAGGTGTTTTCTATGATTTTATTGAAGGCTTCTACCATGCCATTTTCCTGTGGATGATACGTTGTGCTTTTCTGGTGATGAACTTCAAACTCTTCCAGCATCGCTCAGATGGTGTTGTTTATGAAGTGTGTTCCTTGGTCGCTCATCAAAATTCTTGGGCACCCAAATCTAGTAATTACCTGTTCAAACAGAAAGTGTGCAGTTGTCTCTACACTACAATATTTTACTGGCGTGGATTCCACCCATATTGTTAGGTATTCTTTCACGGTGATAATGTATCTCGCCCCCATTCCTTTGGCTAGTGGGTTAATAGGTCCCACAAAGTCTATCGCCCATTTGTTGAATACCTGAAGTGTCACTTGTGGTCATAGTGTCATCTCATCCCTTCTATTGGGCTTGCCTACCCTTTGATATACGTCACATTGCTGACCGTATTCTTTCGAGTCTCTGTGGATCATTGGCCACCATAATCCTGCGCATGGTACCTTCTACATAGTAGATTTTCCTTCATAATTCCCTCCTGCTATTCCCTCATGGGCTTCTGCTAAAATTCTTGGTCATTCATGGGCTAGTACGTATCTTTGTAAGATTCTATCTGTGCCCATCTTGTATAGATGTCTTGGGATCAATTGATAGTTAGTTGCATAGACTACTAGGTTCTTCTTCTACGCAATGGTATATTCTTGTGGCGCAGTACATGTGCTTAAGTACTGGATGATCTCTGTGAAGTGATCATCAACAATATGTACTGAGAATAGATGTGCATATGGAAAGTTGTCTTATAAATTCATTGGTTCCTCTCTGTTTATGACCCTCGATAGGTGGTCAGGCCCTGCATTCAGTTTTTCTGGTTTAACTATTACCTCAAAGTCAAATTTTTGAAATAGTAATAACCATCGATAGATTCTCCCCCCCAACACTAGCTTGTTGACTACCTATTTCAGGGTTGAGTGATTTGTAAACATCTTAAAGTGTTTTCCCAATAGGTAATTTCTATACTTTTGTAGTGCATAAACCATAGCTAGTCCTTCTCTTTTTGTCGTGTTATAATTCTGTTCTGAATCTGATAATTTTCTACTTGCAAACGCCATTGAGTGGTCCAAGTCTCATACTCTTGGTTGTGCTAAGCTAGCTCCAAGTGCGATCACTGATGCATCTACATATACATTGAATGTCTTCTCCCAATCTGGAAATACCAATATTGGTGCAGTGACCATCTTTTCCTTTAGGGTATCCAAACTGTGTTGGCATTCATTGTTCCATTGATACTTTGTATCCTTCCTTGATAGTTTTTCCATTGGTGTTGTAATTTGCACATAGCCTTTGATGAATTTCCTGTAATATCCCATATGTCCTAATGTTGCTCTGAGTTGGCGGACTATTTTTGGCACTAGTAGATTAACAATGATTGCGATTTTGGCTGAATCCACTAGCAAACCCTATTTTCATACTATGTGTCCCAATAGTATCCCAAACGGTGTCCCAAATATGCATTTCTTTATATTTAGTGATATCTGGCACTATCTTCATCGTTCCAACATCAGTCGTAACACTTCCACGTGATTTTTTAATAGGCTATAGACTGTCCAATCATCCAGGTATACTTCGAGGAATTGATGGATGAACTCGTTAAATGATGTGATGAACACTCTAGAAAAGATTGCGGGTGCATTATTCAGTATGAACATCATGACTGTATACTGATAAGATCCCCATTATGTCATGAATGTGGTCTTGTGTCTATCCTCCTTTGCTATCTTAATCTGATGATATACTGAGAATCCATCGATAAATGAGTAGGCTTCGTGGCCTCTTACATTCTCGAGTACTTCAGCCATGAACAACATGGGGAATGGGTAATGTAGGCATGCATCGTTTAACTTCCTCAAGTCGATGCATATTTTGATCCCTCTTCCCTATTTCTTGTCTTGTACTACCATCGGACTTATCCATTCTGATTCTTCAACTGGTTCGATGATGCCGGCCTCGAGCATCCTGTCGATCTCATCTTTAACTTTTTGTTTATATATGGGATTCAATCTATATGGTCATTGTTTAATGGGTCTCACATCAGGTCTAAATGGTATCTTCATTTCTCCTAATTCTCTCGTTATGCCTTTCATCTCTATAAAGGTTGTGGGAAAAAGTTCATTGTATTCGCGCAACAATTTTGTGATACTTTCTAGTGTCTGTTCATCCCAATAGTCTCCAATGTTGACCATCTTGGGCCACTCGACAGTCCCTATATTAACCTTCTTTACCTTGATTGGTGCAGAGATGACCTATGATTCTAAGGGTGGTCCTTCCACATCTCTCTCACCTTCAACTTCTTTGATCTGAATATCGCACGGATCATCTTCATATGGAGCTTCCTCCTATACATGGTAGCATGATAGTAGATCCTTGACTGTCTACTTATTTCATTATTGTACCTCTATGATAGTTTCTACTTCCAGTTCTTCGATGAATATAACGTTTCTGATCCGCTTCAGGGCCGCGTCTATGTTGGGGCTCTCATGGTCAAATGAGAAAGTGATTGTAAATTTTTGTTGGAGTGTTACCCATGTCTTGGTTCCTTTACGCATTTCCTAGCCTGTATACCAATTCCCTGGTATGCCCTCTAGAGTATGAATGAAGTGGTGAGACCATTCCTCCAGTGGCGTCATTTTCCATAGCATTTGGCATGCCTCCAAGTGTTATGTTGGTGTGCTTAGTCTGTCATATTTATGTTGTTTGTTACCTGTTTGTTCTACTCTGAACCTAATGTGCAGTAATTGATTACATTGGTACCAATCTGTGATAGTTTCTTTGTGTGCACCCCACCATCTAGCAGGTGTAGCCTTTAATGCTAAATCCAACGCTAGCAATATCTGGTTTTCTAGTACCTCATCTTCATATTGTGTCAAGAAATTTTCCAAGTCGTTTAGCCCGTGAAAGTTGGGTGGTTCTCTGATTTCTGTGTCAATCCATCTTACTACGCTGTCTATTCTGGCATGCCTTCTCGTACATACTTCATGTAGTCTTTGCCGCTAGTTTTCTAACCCGGTGTCTGAGTCTGTTGTGCATGAAGTAATGCTCCGTCAACTGAGAACCCCATCTGTAGTTGGGTTTATGTAATCCGCATCGCGTGCAGTTGTTCTGTACAATTGGCCAATATCTTCTAAATCCAGGCAAGTGGGTTCTATGAACCTATCGCCTTCTGATGGGTCGATTGGGGCTATGACCATGTAGTCCCCTGACTTAAATGTCATTTTTCTAGTTTTTATGTTAATTATGGCCTGATTGTCGAACACCCAATCCAGACCAAGTAGTGTCGGGTAAGGTGTTGTGTCGTCTACTATTTCGATGACTTGAAAGTCTTCCTTAGTGCACACCCCATCCAGGTCTACCGTCACTCCTTCCAGTCTACGTATTGGTAGGACTCTATGTTGATTTTCTAGTTTTAATTGAATGGTTGAATATCCCAGTGTAGGTTCTCCCATGCATTGCCATGTAGCTTTTGGTAGCACATTTACTTCGGATCCTAGATCTAGTATAGTATCTCCCATACTGAAATCCCCAATTTTAGCATTTAATCTAAATTATCTGCTTGTTCTTCTTCTTGTGTGTAGGTGGTTGAAAGTTTTCAATTCTAGCTTATGTTTCATCTCACTGCTACATTTTTCTAGGATGTTTTGTAATATCTTGACAAATGAAGGATCATTCAACATTTTGATGCATGATTGCAAAAATTCTTTGATCATACTTACTTCTTCCTCAGGTTGTATTCGGTTGCTATGGTCCATTGATGGTGACATTTCGTATTCCAGATCTTCCATGCTCTGTTGTGTGGTCGGCTCAATGTTCTCCTTTTGGAATTCTTGTCGATCTTCTATAAAAATATCCTTCTCCTTATGTGCATCAAACTAATTCTTGGGGTCCGTGTTCTTATTTATCCACTGGTTCTATGTTGGTTCCTGTCGAACTGTGTCATTCCCTATTTTTGTTCCTCCTCGAGTGACTATATTGATGTTCTGACCGTCATCCCTTGCTTCAGCTGAAATCCACTGAACGTTCTGGTTATTTTGGTTCCTTTTTTCTTGGATTTTTCCAAGTAATGTTGGACAGTCCTCTGTATCGTGGTTCAATGTGCGACAATACATACAATTCATTGGTGGAAGTGGATACTCCCATGCATAATGTCCTGGTTGCTTAAAATTGTGACATGTGAAGGGCCCTATGTCGTGTCTAAAACCTCCTCTGGCTCATCCTGCTCCTCTATAAGTTGTGCGGTCACCTCACGGTGGGTTTTATTGTGGTCCCTAGTTATACTGCGTGGAATTGTATTGGGGTTGTGATGGGTTGTACTGTGACTGCGCATTATTGTAAGGTTGAGACGCGGTATTATACTACTTCTTCATTGTGTTGTATGGTGTTGGAGCTTGATTGAACTTTGGTGTTGCTTGCCCAGTCATCATTTGTGCCTGTACCCTGTATGTGTCTGATGTTCTTTCCCGCCTCAGCTCCATAGTTCTGCAATCTTTGTCGTCATGGCCTACTGACTTGAAAAAGGTGTAATATGAGGTCTTGGGGACTATTTGGTATTTCTACATCATCGTGCAGTGGTAAGGGTCGTGACCCAATTTCTTACATATTTCACACCATAATCCTCCCTGTGGTAGTGGGTTTGGCATTTCTGTCGCCATATATTATGCGAATGTTGGGCATTCATTCTTATGGTGTCCTTCTATCCTACAGGTAGTGCACCAAACTGCTTCTCGTTTTTCCTTTTTCTTATTTTGGTTCAACTGAAATGTTAATTTCTTTAGGTCCTCCTTCAGTTCTTCGATAACCAGGTTCGTCTGCTAGTACTGATTCTCTTCCAATTGCAAGGCTACCTGCAGAGCCTATGCCCGCGTCTAAAACTTCTATTGTCGTAATGAATATTTTAAGTGTGGGAGTAATGAGTTGACAAACAGGTGTCGATGTTTCATATTGGTCATAAGGTATTTTAACTTTCCTTTTAACCGCTTGGATCTTTGATCAATCTCCCATACTGATTATCCTGGTTTCTATCTTATTTCAATCATCTCATTCATGTATTGATCCTTTGAGCTTGGCTTCTAGAACTCATTGATTAGTATTTTCTTAATGTCCTCTAGTGTCCTTATCATTCCAGGAACACTTTTTGTGTCTAGACTCATGTACTAGTCTACTGTGTTGTCCCTTAGCGTGATCGCTAGCTGCGCGAGTTTAGTGTCTTCATCAGTGATTTGCTTTGCTTACTATATATTTGCGCAAATAAACAGATGCTTCTCAGGGTCTTCTACTGCTTCTCCTCGAAACTCTGGTAATATGATAGTAGGGTCCCGTCCTGCCATTCCAAATACTGAGCTACTTCCTCCTCCACGCGACGTAGATAGTTGAATAAGGTTTCCTAAATTGGCTCCTCCGATTGTTTCCCTTTGTGTCGATGTACTTCCTATTGTTGGACTTCCTTCAAACTTTGGTTGTCTAAACGGTGGTGTTATTTTTGGTGTATTGGTCGCACATGGGTTTATGGGTTCCATACTAACATTAATATTGAAGGAATGGTTGTCTTCTCCTCCTGTTCCTGGGCCTCTTGTTTTCCTCGCATATGTTGCACGTAGGATTTCCTCAATCTTCTCCACAACCCAGAGATCCTCTACCTCTTCCTCATCACTGGCCAAGCCCTCCCTCTCAGCTACAACTCTCTTCTTGGTATTCACCTTATATTGGTAGGGTGCTCCACTACACGTCGTTCCTATGGTGCCAAGAACCACTTGAGTTGGTCTTCATCCATCAATATCAATTCCAAGTGTTTCTCCTCCTTCTTCTCTGTATCCTTCCCTCCTTCCATTCCTCCTTTATTTGTCAGTGCTTCCCCCCTTCCCCCATGTGCATAGGGAATTCTAGATGTTTGATTCCATTGTCATCACACCTTTGTTATATAGCAGTATATTGATAGAAGTATATAGTGATCGTATGTACCTTCCTCTAGGTCCTCGTAGGAACTCTTACTCGACCGTGTTGTATGAATTTGTTGTGTCTACCATGAATTCTATGATAAAGCTTTCCACAATACTATCAAGCCAAAAGTTGATTACGCGGGTGAATTTTTTGTTCGCCTGCTGCAGCTATTGAATCTGTACTGGATTCCAATCTAGCTATCGAATCTGGTTTGTCACATGGGTATCCTTTAACCTTAATATCCACTCCTGTAGTAGATGTGAAAATTCACAGAAAAAAAGTTTGTGTAGATCCGTAAATACGTATTTATCCAGGTATTTACGTGGTGTGATCCTGGGGTTTCTATTGTATTTTTGTGCAAACTCTAGCTCCGTGGTTCTCAACCAACCCTTGATTTCTTCTCTCATGGGGTTCCAAGGTCTCAACATCCCATTCTAATGGTTCATTTCTCTTCTTTTTGTTTGTTATCCATTCCATCTCATTTACTCAATCCTTTGTTGTTCCTCTTAACACGACAACAAAACCATTTGTTGGTTACATCTTCCCTTTGGGGTTTTTCTGAGTTATCAACCCAGGGTTCATGTCATTCAGGGTTTGAAAAAATCCTCTAAAACTATCAGCCCTCCTCGTAAACCAGAAGGAAACACAGCGCCAGAAAGCGCTACGCAGTCTCACCCGAGATAGCATTAAATGGGTGGCTGTAAGACTTAGGTGTTTACAACCTAGGATAGAGCATGGGATAGGGGTTTCTCGGATAGGTTCAGATACCTTGAGTCATAAGGGAGAGTAATTATTCCTTGGATTCACATACGAATATCCCATAGATTAATTAAAGTTAACTAAAAGAAGATTCATAACCAAGTATTAAATCATGAATCAAGTTTAACCATCAATTGCTAAAAGAAAGAAGAATCATGCATACATTTAACACATTACATGAGAGTTATCATGGTTCAGCCCCTCCTGGGCTACATCAACAAATATTTGTCTCTTGGCTCTTTTATTATGATAGTTCTGCATTTCCAGAGCCCCACACTTACAATTCTCCACAAAACCGGGTAAGAACTATGCGAGGCGAACTAGATCACACCAGGATCCACGACCTGTGGTATAATCCTCACATCTCCCTCTCCTTGGGTCTCCTTTGCTCAACAGCTTACAAATCAGTTCGTACCGCTCAGAACATTACAGAAAATCACTAACAACTACTAATGAACTCCCCTATATGATACTTTCGTATCTATATTTATACATTTCGAGCTCTTTAGCCTCTTTCAGAATATTACAAAAACCCTAACCCTTCTTACGTTAGGTCTTTGGCCCATACGTTTGTTGCTCCTCCTCCAGCTGTCACTTTCCTTTATTCACACGAACCATTTGTTGGTTATTGCTTCCCTTCAGAGTTTATCTAAGTTATTGACCCAGGGTTCATGTCATTCAGGGTTCCAACAAATCCTCTAAAACTATTAGCCCTCCTGGAAAACGAGAACGCAACACAGTGCCAGAAAGCGTTGCGCAATCTCACCTGAGATAACTTTAAATGGGTGGTTGTAAGACTCAGGTGTTTACAACCTAGGACAAAGCATGGGATAGGGTTTTCTTGGATAGGGTCAGATACCATGAGTCGTAAGGGAGAGTACTTATTCCTTGGATTCGCATATGAATATCCCACAGGTTAATTAAAGTTAACAAAAAGCAGATTCATAACCAAGTATTAACTCATTAATCAAGTTTAACCATCAATTGATGAAAGAAAGAAGAATCATGCATACATTTAACACATTACACGAGAGTTACTTTGGTTCACACCCTCTTGGGCTACGTTCATAAATATTTGGCTCTTGTCTCTTGTATTATGATAGTTATGCATTTTCGGCGCCTCGCGCTTACAATTCTCCACAAAATTGGGTAAGATCTATGCGAGGTGAACTAGATTGCACCAGGCTCCATGACCTGCGGTCTAATCCTCAAATCTCCCTATCCTTGGGTCTCCTTTTTCTCAATAGCTTACAAATCAATTCGCACCACTCATAACATTACAGAAAATTGCTAACAACTACTAACGAACTCCCCTATATGATACTTTCGTATCTATATTTATACATTTTGGGATCTTCAACCTCTTTCAGAATATTACAAAAACCCTAACCCTTCTTACGTTAGGTCTTTCTCCCATACACGTGTTGCTCCTCTTCTAGCTATCACTTTCCTTTGTGCACGCTTTCTTGCATGTGCACGTGCTGATCTTCTTCCAGTTGTTACTTCATTTTTTTGCACGCTTTCTTTCCCATGATTGTTCTTCTTTCCTCTTCATCCTGGTGCCAATAGGTGAAGACATAAATAACCATTTACATTAAGAAATAAATTTGCATTGATTAAATAGATCTGTGCCGACTCAAATTATACGAATAAATTCAATATAGTTGAATATTGGCACCAAGATAATACAATCACCTGGAACTAATAATTTGGAATAATAGACTATAAAATATTGGAAAAATTAATAAACAGATGATAATAATGAACCATGCATTGATCAAACAGACTAAAGATAATTTAAATCAATTCATAATCAATTACTTCAAAGAATATAAACCATCATCGGAGATAATTATAATAAAAAATGAACTCTTTAACTTGCAATATGAAAGCCTTAGTTAAAGTATGATTCTATATTCTTCAAAAAAGTATTTAGTAGTCCATCTCCCAAAATTTGCACCATGTTTGATATCAAAACTATCAGAGTATTTAAACATCACAATGATCTACTTTTCATATCTATGGGATAGATGTAAATCTTTAAAAAATAGAGTATCTTTAAAACCAAATCCTAACTTGAGTTTATAACAGTAATGTATACAACCACTCATAAAAGTTTGTTATAACAATTGTCAAAAATACATTCTAGATTGTTTGAAATAGAAACTACTTTTAAAAAGTCGACCTCTCTTTACCCTCCTCTTATTGTGTTTGTTGGGGGATAACTGGAGACAACTGGTTTAGCGCGGTAAGAAATTCTTTATGATCCTTGAATAAGCTAGCAACACATAGCACATCTTCCCGTTCTTTTTTTTTAGACCTGGAAGTAAAATTAAAATCCAATTAAAAATCTCATTAACTAATTTAAGACAAGATGTAGAATCTTTGATTATGTAGCTAGTCTAAAAAACAATGTAACAACAATTTCTTAACTAACAAATCAAATAAAAATAAAAATAAACATAGATTTATTTACCAAATTTAAACATTGGAAAAAGAGGATTCATGCATCTATGATCTCATAATTGCATTGATATTAGTTGAATTCTTAATGATAATACCTCCCAATTTTACGGATTTCTTGGTTGTCCGAGAGGCATTTCATTGTATTTCATACCTCAAGTCCTGATTTTCTCTTTCAATATCCCTGTTCTAATTTATAACCGGACTAAAGTGCATACGAAAGTAAGGGATGTATGTGTAATATCTCTGGATCCACGCTAAACATTCATCACAACACATAGGTTCCAGATTCGGAAGTAATTGTTGATGGTCTGAGTCTAGGGACTTTTATTCTACTAACTTAGACTTTAAATCAGCCCGGATTCTTGCAAATCCCTCACAGATTTGGAGGAATGGGGGAAAATTAGAAACAAAGTCATATTGTGGATGACTATCCTTTGATGAGTCTAGACTTGTAGTTTCAACAGAGTTTAGATATTCTATTAAAATAGTTTGAATAGGATCATTCCTCTATTTATGTTTGTTCCTTATCATCCTAGACAGGATTCAACCATTTCTTTTGTTTTTAAAATCAACTTCACAGACCTCCTACAAATTCTTAATTCGTTTATCCTGTTCTGTATGCTTCTCCTCGACTGTTGGCTTCGCAGACTACGACTGAGAATCAACATTTAATGATTGATTTCTCAAAATACTAAGGATGATTTCTAAGGGTTTCTTGGGGACAAACTCATGTCTTTTGGGTGCCAACCTAGCCATAGTAAAAGCCTTTGTTTGGGCATAGGATAAAATGCTATAGTCATTTTGGATCGGGATCTCAATTCAGAAATCATGAGACAAATTAGGCAAATCTTTGGGAGAGAAAGGATTCTCAACACCCTGCGTTAAATTATGATGGTGTCAAATTGAGGGGTTAAGAAATCATTTCTTATCAAAAAAAACTGCCAAGTGTCCCCTATGCTAACCAAATGGAATTTGACCAATATGCGAATTAGTCCGTGGTGAAACAAACTGGTCTTCAGATTAGGGTTCATCCTTTGATAAAACTTCGACATTTTTTGCAGGATTTTAAGATAGTAAAAGGGTAAGTTCAAACTAAATCCCTGAAACACCATTAACAATTGTATGTGGAAAAGGAACACTAAGCCATAGCACCCTTCATAGGTGATAAATTGCTTTATAATCAACAACAAATTGTGCCAACAGGTATTAAATAGCTATAAAGGCATACCTTTTATGTGGTATTGTGACCTTTTGGACATCAACAAAGATTGACATGGAATATTGGATACCTTCGTATTTTTAAACCACTTGAAGCCTTCATAAGGAAGATCCGTTGCTTTAGCTATGAATTCCTCTATGACCTGTATTTGAATATCACCAATTTTTTCTTTAGTTCCATCAAAAGTCATGGAAAATTCCTTGACAACCTCTAAATTAAAACCATTGAATGACTGGATAAACTCCAACCAACCAACCTAGGAAATCTTGCTCGTAGTGTCATCATGGGACAATAAGGTTTGCGGGCCATTCGACTCTATCCTAACTAAGGGAGCCATAAACTCAAAGGAGGTAAACCATAAGAAACATAGATAGTTTTCATGAAGGAGAGAACTTCGTAATCGCAACAAACCAAACCCATAAACAATGAAAGAGGCCGAGTGAACATACCTAACGATAAACAAACACTTGAGGACTAGAGTATGCTCTACCATTATCTCCCACTCCAGGTTTTTATTATCTCCAATAGACCAGAGGACATAGAGGTTTGAAGCTAAAAAACCCATGAAACCATCTCTTCTTGCCACGAACTACTAACCTGATTTCGAGGAAACTAACACTAGGTAGGGTAGTAATTTGTATGACAACTGAGAGGTCAGTCCACGTTAATTGAACATTACTAACATCGTGTCTTGATATGATGATGGTAGGTGGTGAAGTAGTAATTTCTAGGTTAGGTTCTAATGAAACCTCGTATCACCCATGTTAATCAATAGTTTAAGTCAAGGTTTTAAATCAAGCCCGATATCCAAGTGCATAAGTTCATTTAGATCTAACTGAAACGTTCTAGAATCGCTTTTAGCTTGTAGGAAGTGGATTTACTTAGTTTGTTTCAACATAATTCATAGATCTTCCATTTAAACACATTTCAATAATATTCTTATTTAGACTTTAGATTTGTTAAATCAAATAAACAAGAATCTTTAACTCATGTAAATGGATACAGTCACAAGAATTCGATCAATGATTTGCACGAAAGAGAACTTTAATTTCATGCTTCACAGTCATGAAGTTGAAGAGGGAAAATGATAAAAGTTGACCACACATATTCTCACGAAAATGATAAGAATTCAAATGGGATTGATAGGCATATAGACATATAGACAAAATCAAATCAAACAATCCAACGCATATAGACATACTAGGCAGTGAATATAAGAAGTGATTTTATATTTCGATGGATAATGAAAAACAAGATGCTAGTTGGGAAACCAATGGGACTATGAGTCAGAATTCACTGAGCTCGTACGTGTGGAACTCCATCTCAAGGGGAATGATTCTTCCAAAATTAGTAAAAGTCTCAAAAGACCAACTTGCAACTCGCTTTTTGTGCAGATGGTATGAGATCTAGAAATTCTACGAAATGGGTTTTTTCTAGAATGTGTAAAATTAAGTAAAATGAGGGCACTTTTTCAAAATTTGAATTCTTTTGGAAGATATGAGTGGATATCTAACTCAAATCTTCCCAAATTGATGAAAAACCCATATTTTTTGAGATTTATCCTAAAATTGTAAAAATTGTTTTCTGAGTTTGGGAATTTGGTTTTATCCATTCCTCCATGGATTTCATGTATAAATAAGAGCCCTATATTTCTAAGAATGGTATTCATTATTTTCATGCATTTTTTGTAAGAGGGATATTTGTTTTTGTGAGAAAACTTTAAGGAGTTGGTTTACATGTAAAAACAGAGTTCCATGATTAAATGAAAAGATGATTATTGTTGATCTACTATGCGTGTTCTTGTCTTGATCTGATCATTCTCAGGAGTCATTGACCATCTGAGAAGGGCCCCTCGGTATGGGTAAGTGTTGCCATGTTTTAACTTGTTCAGTAAAATAGAATTTAATTAATTGCATTTCTAGAATTCTTATGCATGGTTTTAGTTTCCAATTGTAATGCAACCTAGTTTATGAATTTTTGTTTGCCAGATACATTTAGATTATTAAACACCCAATATCAATTCCTCATCTGAGTGAAATACAAGTGCAATACCATTTCAATTTTGCAAATATATCTATTATTCATTTCCAGTCATAAAACTACTGATATGTTTCATATGTGATTTGTTTTGGGACAACAATATTCATTAGTCTTGGGAAAGTAATATTCATTATTTTCCAATGTGTTTACTAAATAGTAAAGAACTAAATAAAATGAAAACTTTGTTCCGTTCCTGCACTTTTCTCTGTTCCTCCACTGCACTATGTTCCTGCACTCCATGTTTAATTTCTGAGTCTTGCTTCCTGCACTTCACGACCCTGATCTAAAACTTTGTTTTCCATTATTGGGTGTATCTTATGAAGACAATTCGTTCACATAATTGTTTTTCTATTTGTTTGATTTCCTTTCTCTAGCTTGCTTAAATTTGGATTTCCCATAGCTTTCTTGCATTGTATTTCTTGCACTTAGTTTTATTTTTGATACTTTTGGATTCCTTGCACTTTAATTCCACATAGTTCCAATCACTAAGGGAAATATTAAAGGTCTAACTCGTGATATATGGCCTCCGCGCGTTGGGATTCTACCTAAGGTGTTAGTTTTTTTCCTATCAATTGAATTCATTTTCATTTTCTTATTTCTTTTCCTGCATTTAAGTGCGGATCCGCTATAGGAAATAATCATTGAAGGAAAGGAAACTTAAGTAAGATATTCACGATTAATCACAATAACATCACCTTGAGTGAATGAAATATTGTGATCTAATTCTTTATAGCACTAATTTATTTCTATGTCCCAGTGATGAATCCTTAGTGTTAATTTCATGCAGTTAGTTTTACTTTGCTTAGTTTGTTCATATTGTCGTCGGCTTTAGATTAGGCTAGACTAGGCTCCAATCCTTCATTTCTTGTGCTTGCACCTCAAAAATTACAAGTTCCTGTTGATAATTTAATGTTGGGAATTAATAGTGCATATATTTATCCCAACATTTTTGGTGTCATTGTCGGGGAGGTGCTAAAGGGATTGGAGCATAGGTAGGTTGGTTTTATTTCTCCAAATCCTTGATTGTTCCTTTCATGCAAGTGTGTTTATTTTCATGAAAGTGTGGTGTTATTTTAAGGATGACTTAAGGGTGGAGAGAAGATGGTAAGAAATGAGGGAAGATCCCATGCATCCACTTTAGTGGGGTTGCTCCAAACTTAGGTTTTCCTCTTCCTTTCAGTAGCTAGAATTTGTGTTTTATTAGCATTAGACATTATATATATATATATATATATATATATATATATATATATATATATATATATATATATATATATATATATATATATATAAGAGAAGCTAACTTGTGTCAACAGACAACTTGGTGACAGCAGGGTCCTAGTAGCACAGTGGCGCTTCGAGTATATAATTGGTTTGCTTACATTTTCTTTTAGTTTGCCTCTCTTTATTTCTTTAGGATTTTTTAAAGTTTTTGGGCATTGTAAGAACCCCCCTCTACACTAATCCATGTGTGAATCAGGACCCATAAACCAACAACAAGAACTCAAATATGATCAAGAATTTGGAAGAACTTTCTCAAATCCTAGCAGCAACTGGGATCTCTACCTCTCACGAAGAGCAAATCTTGATAGTAGTCAAGAACCTATATGACTCTCCAGAAGTGATAGAAGAAGAAGAGTTCCATGAGTTACATCCACATGAATATATAAAATCCTTTTGTAATCACCCTTTCCAACCTATAAGAGAGACTAAAGAATCATGGACCACATTCGATGGAGAGCCACTAGTAGAACCTGAGATCGAGGAGTTTTTGATAGGCCTTTCTGGAGATCCTCCATGCACTGATGACACCAATTATTCGAAAGAAGATGATATACATGGCATGATAGAGGGATAAATGGAGAGTGGTCTAAATAAGGAAGTGAACCAAGAACATCAAGATTACATTGAGCTATGGTTCCATATGACTATCAGATTGAAGCACCACTCTCTTCTTCAACAACTCTTCACAACATCATCAAAGCAATTGGTTCTTTGTATTCTGGTATACATTAAAGCTTATCTTTCAAACCCGAGTATGAATGTATTTCGACACATGTTACACACATGGTTACATCAGAAATATTCTTACACATGAAATATAATTTCTTGTTCTTAGATGGGATAGGGTAAAAGATGCATGTTAGTTAACCTAGTTATAAATAAATGCAACATCTTTTCATGTTTCTTTTCAAATAAATGAAATGAAATTAAGATAATAATGGTGATCTAACATCAAAAACCAAAACAACTTAGGATATTTATTATTCTTATTACATACAGATTTCTAACTATAAATAATAGCAGTTGCTCATAATCCTAATCTTTAAAATATTATGGGGATTTACAAAATATTTAAGGTCTTCATAATGATGCCCATAGGTAACTTGTACATATCAGTTTCAGATCATAACTTTTTATTCGAGCATTATTATCAAACAGTAGCAGGAAAGTGAATGAAACTTCTACTTGTGAGGGAACACAATCTTATATGGAGAAGATGAACTTGGGGACTAGAGGCACCTTTAGGTCATTCTCCCATTGCCTAGTCCACCACACATTAAGTAATTTTGACCATTATATGTCTTTTGACTAATATCAATACATAAGTCTATTTTTGATACGAACAATATTTTATGGGTAATCTATAAAATATATTCCAACTCAATACCATCCCATACAGTAAAAAGGTTTTCAAAGATGATTCCCCATTCACCCATGCAAAAGCAATCTATAAATTTTATCTTAAGGGTAAAGATTGGGACAAGAGCTTTTGATGGAAATTAGTGTAATAAGCTAACCCGTCGGGATACTGAACAAGTCTACTAGCAGCAGGTACTGACCTGTGGTATAACTAGGAAAACCCATCAGGGTATTGAATAGGCTCATGGGAAATGGGGCATTCTTCTTGGGGAGGACATTTCTTAGATGTCAAAATTACCCCATCGGGGTAATGAACAGGATTGCTAGTGATGGGTTCTGATTTTTACATCTTTCATTATGCCTAATTTGTATTCGTCTGTATGAACAATATACTTGTGTAAATCCTTAAGAAGAAGTATGCATGGTTGAACAAAGGCTAATGAATCTCATCTAGTTTCCATTTGAGAATGTTCATAATATGGTCTTAAGACCCTTTCATTCATACCTAGTATGTCATTGTCCTTGGTGTGCTACTTATATGTTTAGTATAATGCACTCATTAATTATCAATCTGGAATTCATAATCAACAAAGTTACAAGACACTAGTAAGAAAGGTAATTCTAATGTCATGAGTATAGAACTATTCTAGATTATGCATGCTGGAAACAAAACAAACTAGAAAATCAAAACACACTTTGGTTGTCTTTCACAAAGGGGCTATCTACTCCATTAGGGCACATGAAAACATGAGATGGATTTCTTTGACAAATCAACTCTGTTATTTGACCTAGAAAACTAACTATGCAATCAGACTTCTGAAAGGGAAATCACACATCAATCATCAAGACATAGCATGGGTAGTTCAATAGTCAATATACTAAGTACGTTGTGGTTCACAATGTGCTATTGTAAACTTCACTAGTTCTCCTTCAAATATGTCTGACTACTACTGCCAACATTTATGTCCATGAAACAAAATCAAATTCATAAAAACAGAAACAGAACATATGCAAAACAGAGTAAGTAAAGATCTCCAAATAATCGTATAATCAAAATTCTAGTATAAACTATATTGTTATCATCTGAAAGAATTAAGATTTAGCTAATCTAACATCTATACTATTGAAATAAACTACTAACACTAATCTATAAGGATGTTGAACTTTGTTGGGTGGTGGGCCCTTGCCGCTTCAACAAGTTAGTGACTGGAGTCTATAGTAAGCTTTCTTTCAATCCACACATTCCTCTTACTTAAATTTAAAAACATGGAATTAAACTATTCTAACAACTCAACTTGCATTTATTCATAAATGATCAAGACCTGGAAATAAATGACATCCTTCTATTAAAATTTAACTCAGAATGTGTTCTACAATATGTAACGTTGCTTCACATGCTAGATTATAATAACTCTCTACTACCTCCACCATCCTTTCCATGACTGTTTAAACAATCTTAGTCATGAAACACAAGGAGGTGAAATCTTTAGCAAATCAGTCAATTGTCAAATTTATATATTCGGTTACATATTTTAAGCTTCATCCTCATGACACTGTTGGCAGCCAATTCAATTTTTTCTATTGTCCTATAAGCTGCCTACACCTGTGTCTTCTGAACTTCAAATTGTCGTCGTATTTTTCAAATAGACGATATTTTCATTTCTTGCGACACTTGCAAAATTGTCTTCGTTAAGTTTTCACGACTGTAAGCATGAAAACTTCTCCTTTTGAGGTCACTTTCGATCACCATCTGAATTGTCGTCATCTTTTTATCGATATTCTCTATGGCACTTACCTTTGGTTTATCGCTATGTGGTTGAAAGGATTTTCGAACTATGCTTATTTGGACATTCTTATATTTGCATAACTTGATTTTATTAAACTTGTGAGGCATTGAGCATATAGATTTAAATTTTTTATGACTTGCCTAAATCATTGATTTTTTGGATTGCATAAGGGTTATGGTTCAAATTTTGTTTTTATGTATAATGTGATCCTTATGATAATCTTTCTATGGCTCTTGGTTTGAAATCGATCAGCATAATGGTTTTAAAACATTGGTTAAACATTTATACATTGGCGCATTGTTAACATTCGGTGTTTGTTATACGTTGAATGACAATGGTTTAAAAACTATAGTACAGTGGCGCGTTGGCATATCACTCACCGTTTGATTCTTTGGTTTGCCAAACGATATGGTTTTGAACTATGCAATAATTGTTTGAACAGATTTGAAATTCCCTCGTTGTACTTTGCCATAACTATTATGCATGGCGGTGAATAACTCCACCACCCTCGCATGCGCACATTAATGCTTCCATTTTGATCGTTCATTGTTGTTACACCGAACAACTCTGCTCCTGTGCATAGATGAATTCGAACCCTATCCTTACCATGTGCTCTCACCATGGCCCCAGTCGTGAGGGCTGAACCAAATGGAAAGCAGGCTTTGTTGATGTTTGACAGCGCCCGCAGTGACCTCGAGGAAAATGGGTGGCTTCCATTTATACAAAAATTTGAGGGTTTTAACCTCTGCGTAACTCGATAATTCGCCATGACCTTTGATGGCTGTCGAGCCAAGGTTGGCAATATTCAATTGGAAATTGATGAAATGTTTATCAGTCATGCTACGGGTCTGCCTGCTACTGGACAACGATGGTCTAAGAATTGCAAAGTAGAGGAGGTCCCATGGACACTGCTCTTCCAGTCGTGCAAGGTTACCTCGTGTGATAAAGGTATGCCTGTGAACATGCTCAAACAACGTTGGCATGATTTATTGATGATAATCAAACAGTTTATCACCCATGAGGGTCAGTATGGGTTTGTATTCCTACATCACCTGCATTTGCTTATGGTTTTCATGGTTTATCAGCTCAATATGCCCTATTATTTGCATAGAAGCCTGTTTAAAATGTCAAAAAAGTACAAAAGATATCAGGCTAATAGTAGCCTTTTTCATTATGGGTTGGTTAAGCTTATTGTTGTCTGTCATTTGAGTGTACACGGAGATTGTTGGAGCAATTTCCTTGCTCGGAATGATTTTGAGGATTCGAACCCACCACAGGTTGACAAACCTGTGGTGAGCGAGGACAAGTCTGTACCCCCAGTACCCTACAACATACTGCTACCAAAACCCTCGGCTGACCTTCCTACCGATCTACCCCACACTATGACTAAGAGTGTTGAGACTGTTAAGCCTACGGGTAAAAAGACTAAGGCGAAACCCACCACAAATACTAAAGGGAAAAGAAATGCACGTTTGATTTCGCGGATGGCAAGAAATAAGCTGAAACCTCCTGTAGATCCAAACCCTATCGTGTTGAGTGAGGACTCCGATTCGGAAGTGGAGGGCTTCTTGGCTAGCAAATAC
The DNA here is from genome assembly GCA_009831015.1 of Picea engelmannii. NCBI lineage: Eukaryota > Viridiplantae > Streptophyta > Pinopsida > Pinales > Pinaceae > Picea > Picea engelmannii. Next base: position 280,557 of record ML790711.1, read on the forward strand.
CCCTACTCGAAAGGTTTGTGTGTCGAACCCTCGTATGAATTTGTGTCGAACCTACCCCCCCGGCCTACAGGACGACCCTAACTACCCAGGCATTAAGCTACCTTGTGAAACCCCCGGTCATTCATCCAAACCCTATTCTACTCTGTCTAAATCTACAGTGCCACCCTGTGATCAATGCAGCTCGTGGTTAGAGAGATATTATCTTGATGTTCCTATTCTACAGTCGAGAATTCACTCTTTGGAGGACCAAGTTGCACTGCTTACCAGTCAAAAGGCTAAGCTACTAGCCACTGATAAGAAACAAAGGACGACGGGCTCTATCTTGTTTAAAAATGTGGAATCAGCTACAACAGTCGTGAATTCTAAGTTGGCATAATTTGAGCAGCCTCGTCATCACACAGGTACATTTTATCACTTGTTTATGTAGTGATTCGAATTTGGTTTTAAATAGCTCTGTTCATAGCATTGATTGGCTCTGTTACATGGCTTGCATTCTATACATAGCATTACTTTGACTAAATGGAAGTTCGTTTTCCCAGTTTAGCTTCGATTGGATTTGATTGATCTTGGTGTGGATTTGATTTGTTTGATTGGGTTAAAATGGATGCTCTACTGTCAATTAAGGTCATTTGTATCCATTCATGACAGGAAGTGTTTCTCATATCTAATTTAGAACGCAATCACATTTCGTTTTGATTTCGTTATAATTCATACGCAATGATTGGCAACAATTGTGATATGGTTAACTGTTACGGTTTTATGTCCCATATGACTTTCGACCAACAGGAATACAATTCAGATCATTTCCAATGTGACTCTGTACAAACATACCCAAATCATGAATAGATTCAATTCATAACGATTATGCTAAAAACCCAGCCGGTTAATTCGCATTGGTTTACTGTTAGCTTGACCATGTTATCAGTTGGATTCATATTGCAATAAATGCTTTGTTTGAATTTGATTTGTAAAAGAGATTGGATTCACGATTTATTTCTATATTAAATTCAGCCGTGATTTGTTTCGATTATTTGCCCAGTTTGCAATTATAACTTCTGTTGATTCTATTAAGATTGTGATCACAATTAATTGATCTTGTCTGTTGACTGTACAAGGACCAGTGATTGAAATTTATCACAAATTTGATTGGGATAATGTTGTTGCGTGTGATTTCATTTACACATAATTGAAACAGTCTTTCCATCTGTGTATTCGATTAAACGATATGGATCTTTTGTTATATCATTATAGCTATAACGAGTAGAAAATGGTTGTGTTGGATTAGATCATATCACATACGATATGATTCATTATCGATTTCGATTGGATATGAAACAGTCTTGTTACTGTTCAACCCGATTTTATGGTAACAGTAAAACATAGTATCCTTACCCATGTTTTCGATTGAATCACTTTTGATTTGGTTTAATGTTGAAGGATAAAATCAATTGAATCTTGAGTGATTCGTTTTAAATAATCATTGGAAGAAAATTGGTTTCGATTCTTTTAAAAGATTTGATTTGATTGCAATTCTGATCCTGTATGTTATTTTAGACTAGCTACAGAATCAGATGATTCTGTAGCTAAGTATGTAGGATTAGATTTTTCTTGTTTTGTTAATTAAATATCTTTCTAACTTGTATTTTTGGGCTATTGCGGATGAATTCGAAATTGCAGTGGATTTGATGAGCAGTTAGAGGATATTTGAAATGTTTTGATTTCATTTTAGTTTCCTAGTTTAGCTGATTTTGCGAATATCTTCCCAGATTATGTAAATTGTTTGATACTATCCACAGGGACGTTTTATCCTATGGAAAGACTTATAAATACCTATCATTTTTGTAATAATGATCATCCTCATTCGTGGGAGAACAAGGATATGGAATTTTAATACAGACTGAGGAAGAATTTGGTGTTTTGTTACAGCTTTAGCTTCTCATGATATCAATATTTTGTTTCATGTTATGTATATCAATCTGTATTTGGTTAATGACTACTTTTGCTATCTTAATCTTTTGCAATTGATATAATTTAAATAATATAATCCATATCTAATTTCTTCCAGTGTTTAAAAAACATAGCAGTTACTTGATTCAGTTGTGAATGACAGATTTCTCTTCTTCATAAGTTGAATTATTAAATATAAGATTTTGCATAACAGGTTTCCCTTATTGCAGAGATTTATAAATCATATAATTGTTATGATTTTTTCTGTCTTATTGTCCTGTAAACAACTCAAAGAGAAGTGCAGCCTATCGTTTATGAAAAGCTTCTGGATCAACCGGTGCGAGTTTTCTTCCTCTGACCAGCTTCGAAGTCATCGTACACAGGACAAATCTGGAGCGTTTCCAGGTATGTTTGTTGTTTATTTGTTTAGTATATGTTAGTATTTTTAGTTAGATATATGTGTGTTTAATATATTAGATCATTTGATTTCAGTAAGTTTTATTTCTTGTTCATAAAATCATAAAAATCAAAAAATATCTCTAGATGTCTTATGGCAAAAAGCAGATGAGTTTTACAGGTTTTATTCAAATCTGCAAGTTGTAGATATTGTATATTTGTGAATAAGTTGTAATTCAATTAGTAATTAGATAGTTAGTTATTAGAGTTAGTGTAATAGTAATTAGTAGTTTGTATATAGAATAGTTAGAGTAGTTTATATTTAGTTTTAGTTTAATTTATTTAGTAGTTTGTTTTTATATTAGTGTATTAGTTTGTTTTTATTTATTGTTTGTTAGTTTAGTTTAGTTTGTTTTGTTTAGTTAATTTATTTTGTTTTATATAGTTAGTTTAGATTAGTTTTCTCTTTGGTTTTCTTAGAACCTTAGAATGGCCAACGAAGCCGTTAAACCCGTCAGGGTGGTCCATTCCAAACGGCTTGGGTTATTAGACAACCTCGGACCGGTTCCACTCTCTCAGTTGACGGATGGTCAATTTCACCTGTCAACAGACACAAAGTGTATGAGGATGGAGCAATAGAAAAACAAGCTTATCATAACCTTGCTAGAGCTTTAATGATTCAACAAACATCCAACAATTATCTTTAGTACGATCTGGAGCTAAACTTGGTATATTTTGCTTCCTATATTGGTACCGGATCGTGACAGGTGATATTTGGTAAATGGTACCAGATCCGAACAGTGCACAAGCGATTGGTACCGGATCACGATAGTCTGCGACTATTGGTACCGGATCGCAACAGGTGAGATTCGGTATCGGATCGTGACAGGTGAGATTCGGTATATGGTACCAGATCCGAACAGTGCACAAGCGGTTGGTACCGGATCACGATAGTCTGGGACTATTGGTACTGGATCGCAACAGGTGAGATTCGGTACCGGATCGTGACAGGTGAGATTCGGTAAATGGTACCAGATCCGAACAGTGCACAAGAGGTTGGTACCGGATCACGATAGTCTGCGACTGTTGGTACCGGATCGCAACAGGTGAGATTCGGTATCGGATCTGAATGGAAGGTGCACTTGGTACAGGATTTGGACAATGGCAATCTGGCCTATAAGTACCAGATGGATGAGATGGTATAGAAAGGCTGGACTCATCTAGAGGTCAAATGTTATACATGGAAAATTAAAACATTAGTACATGAAACATTTAATCTCCTAGCTCAATAAACCACAAAAATGAATGAATTGATTATACTTTACCTTATAACCTCATCAATAGCTAATGGTAGTGTTCTTTGTCATTTATCCAAGCTTAGGTAAGCCAAAAAGGTATAGATGAGGAGTATAAAAGGGTAATGGGGATGTCAATTTAGAGGCTCAACATTCCCCCATGCCAAAACCATTGCATGTCCTCATGCAACTGAAACAAACCCAAAATTTTTCAAAATTGGAGACTCCATTCTTTACTTATGTGGATCAATGATGTTGATGGCTAAGGCTTCTACTTTCAGCTCCCTTTTTATGACCCTAATGTATTGTAAGAGTCTTAGTACCTTCTTGAGCTGATTAGAAGTCTCTTCATGGTCATCTTGAAGTTATTGGTTGGTTTCCTTCAGTTGCTCGTTTTCCTTTTTGATATACCTGTCTAATAGTTGGTATTCCTTCACTTCTTGTTTGAGTTCCTAGTTTTGTTTTTGTAGCTCCCCAATGTTTTTCTTCATCTGTGATTTTGTTAAGGTTCTTGTTGACTCCATTGTTTCTGGTTGGATGTATTATCTTTCCTCCACTTCATCCCTCATCCCACATAAAGTAATAGTGACTTGTTCCTCGGTCAAACTAGGGATGTCATCCTAGACTGATAGGTCTTCAAAAGGGGAGGTAATATCTATTGGATCTTCATGTGTATGAGGACTGACAACTACTTTTCCTTTCTTTTCCATGCTCCTTGTGGTTCTTTTACAAGGGGGTACTGGATCAGGGGTGCTCACAGGGTTCATTTTCTTATTTTCTCTTTGTGGAATGGTTACAGGGGATTGTTCTATAGACTGTTCACTTTTATTTTCTGAGATATTCTTCCCTTTCCTCACAGTTTTTGTCTTATGACCCTTCTCCTCAAGTGTTATTTTTGAAGTCTCGTCTACTAATTTGGTTTTACCTTTTGATTCTTGACTTTTAAAAGTCTTATTGACTGTGGAAGAGGGCCTTGCTTGTTTACTAGCTTTTTTCATTTTGGCTCACTATTCTGGATGATGATGGAGTTACCTTATCTTTCTTGCCCTTTTTCTTTTGAGTTTCCTTATCTTTCTCTAGAGCAAGTTGGGCTTCCTCTACAGGTTTTTTTTCTGTGGGAAGGTGTTGAGTGATGAGGATTTTCTAGCTAATCCTTTGCTTCCTGATTTCATGTAAAACTAACATCTTAATAAGACCTTGATGGTAAATGCTAGTCTTCTCAGTTTTGGATAGGGATTTGACACCTCTTACCATATTGTTCAGACTCATCCATAAAAAATATGGGAAATCAATTTCAGGGCCTCCTTCAAAGTGTAATAGAATTCTAAGATGATATATGAAGGTTACATCATACCTTCCCTCACAAGTGAGGAATCGTTGAAGACTAGCAAGCATTGGATGATATTCTTCCTTGATATAGTTCCTATGAATCCCCTTTTTCCAATCAGGGTGCTGATGGTCTTCTTTCAAAAATCGTTGGCACATTTCCTTGTTGATTCCTACTCCTTTGAAATACTTGGCTCCTCTGTTAGTTAATCTCATGACTTCCCTTAAGGTTGATTCATTGATTGTTAGTTGCATATTGCCTATGTGCGCAATCTCTCCATTGTAACCCTGAATAAATGCGTGAGATACCTTCTCATGTCAGCCTATGAATTTCTCCAAAAATGGAATCCATCCCGCTCTAGCATACTTCTCTCTACACAGTTGGAACTCCTCGATCTCTCTATAAATCTGGAAGATCGGTTCATGTCTACTTACAACCATCTTTATAAATTGTGAGAAAAAAAATCGGGTTGTAGTGCAAGGATTTAGTCAGTTGATGAGGGTAAGGGTTTGGTACCAAATATTGTAGGGAGGAGTAAGCTTGGAACTGGAGAAAAGTTGGTAACGAAAAAACAACTATGGTGATGGAGTCGCTAATTCGAATGGTGAGTTTAAGAAAAGATGCTGCAAAGGAAAATTAAGACAAGATGAGGCTCATTTGGATGGCTTCGCCACCCAGATAAGTCATTTGATTTCTGCCCGTTAGCATAATGATGGGGATGGAACGTTGGGTGTCGAAGCATCATTGTTGTTTGGGATAGGTGATCAGACCTCTGAGCGGTGAATTCGATGTTGAATCATGGCTCATGACACAAGATAAGTTCATGATTTTCTTAAGGATGAAGCACGTTCGTGGCCCATCATTACTAGACATGCTTCATATTCATGTTTTTGCTGTGATTTTTCCCTTAATCATTTTCGAGCGCTTATGTGATGAGATGATTGATTAAGGTTAGGCATATGAGTATGAGGGAGTGAAATTTAGGTGCATGGTTTTAACACTAAATTCATAAGATCTAGTATACATTTTCATACCTATCGTAGTTGTATAAGCAAAGGAAAATAAATAATACCATGTTACCTTTGCTTTTACCATTGTATGATCAATACCCATAGCATATGCGACTGCCTTTGTATTTCAATCTTGTAGATTGTCAAAGCTCATCTTTTTAGGCTGGAGTTTTCTGGAAGCTTGGTACTGGAATTTCTTGTACTTCATGAAACTTCTTTATTCTGTACTTATCTTCTTTTGTGTCTGGTTATGCAGGGTTGTAGGGTGATCATGTTGGTTTCTGAAGATGAGATGTGAGTCTGAGAAAGAGTTCTGAAGGAGCTCTTTGACCCTCCCCTGTGCCAAGGATGTTGCATATCCTTATGCAAGAAGATTCACACTCTGTATCATAATGGAGAAAAGATGATAAGAGAAAGGAAACCAAATCAAATTCGAAAAGTACATTTATTACCTAACATATGATCGCATGCCTAAAAAATTGAAATTGCCTTTCTTTTGATGACTTATTAACAAGGGTAGCATTCAACAGTGAAAACAAGGAGTTTTTTTTTATATTTTTGCCAAAAGAACAGATCCAACCTAACTTGCTTCAGAGATTTACTATCATTAGATGTTATGTATAAATTTCATAGTATAAGTAGATTAGACTCCCTAGTTAGGGCTCCACTCTTAAGAAGTTTCCTTCTTAGGTAATGTAGGCTTTAGATGTCAGACCAGTAAGTTGACTTAGGGTAATTCTCAAATGGACATTTGCTTGTAATAATTATCTTTGTTTATTAATTTGGAGTTGTATCTCATAAATGTTAACAATGAGATTTGCTTGTAGTGTTTATCTTTTAGATGACAAAAGTGGATTTTTCAATCAGACAAGTATAGATGAGACATTTCTCAACCAGAACCCATTGCCAGTAAGCCTGTTCAGTACTCTAGCGGGGTAGTTGTGATAATTAGTGAGAGACATCCCTTCCCCAGGCAAAATACCCCATTGCTAATAGGCTTGTTCAATACCCTGATGAGTTTGCCTAGTCATACCACAGACCGGTACCCGCTGCCAGCAGACCTGTTCAGTATCCCGGCGGGTTAGTCTCTTAAACCCTTTTTCCATCAAAGGCTTCTTGTCCATAGTCACCTATTTCGATTTTTATTAAAGAGTGCTTTTGCATGGTGACAGGGGAGGCTCGTCTAAAAACCTTTTTATAGGCTAGGATGGTATTGGGTTGGAAGGTGTATTCTCTTATTTGGATGTCTTTAAAGATTTGTCTAAAGGAAAAATAAAAAAAATTATTGCACATTGGATCCATATGTATAATTTTTTTTGAGTTTGTCCATAAGAGAATGACCTAAAGTTACCTTAGGGTATTGATACATCCTCTTCCATAAAAGTTTTCCTAGTGTGCGCTTGACAGAGAGTGTTCATATACTCATATGTTACTCTTTAGAAAAGATAATCCAATGAATACTATTGAAGTCTAGTTAGGGTGGGATAGTTACTTGTAGGCTAATATAGTTTTTATCCCTTTAATCATGCTGAAATACTGGATATAGGAAACCTCTAGAMTTTGAAGTAGATTAAGCATGGTTCTTTTAACAATCATAGGTAAAGATTATGTCTTCTTTTTCAACCAACAAAACTAAAAGAAATTAAAAGTTCTTCCTTTTAGAAACAGAACCAAAAGAAATTAAAGATACTTCCCTTTAGTCAGCAATAGAACCAAAAGAAATTATTGCTTCATAAGGGTTTCCATTTGATGTTGTATTTGGCTTCATACTTCATATTAATTGACATAAGATTTTGAAATATGCGTAGCATTCCTTGTCAATTAGGTGATGTATCCTGGTAGTACCGTATAAGGACAGACTTCTGGTACCGGACCAACACAGGATTGTTGGTACCGGACCAGAACAGGAGTTCTGGTACCAGAGCGGAATAGAGTATTGTTGATGCCTACAAAACTAATGTTTAGCAATTTCTTGAAGGATCAAATAAATTATAGAAATCAAAGATAAAATGTGAAAGTAAACCAAAAGGAGGTAAGAATCCCTTGTTACCTTCATCTTATTAACAAAACACAATCCACACCTATGTACAAAAGTTTAAAAATAAACCAATCAATCAATGTGGATCAATAGGAAGGTCTCCTTCCTTACTAATCACCTGCATATCTGAATTTTGTAGTATACGAGTCAAAAATTCCTCTTTTGATAGGGGTTTGTTATAAATTCTCAACCGGTGACCATTCACAAGTACTGGTGTCTATTGTTCATCAATTGTCTTTATCCTGATTGAACCATTATCATAGACAATGTCATTTTCATAATGTTCGATCCAACGAGTAGTTAACTTACCTTTGAAGTTTTTAAATCTGTTGTCATACGACAAGGCCCAATCTCCTTGTTGAAAATTTCTCTTTTTGAGATACTTGTCATGCCATTTTGTTCTCTACTCTTGAATAAGGGTGGTTCTTTGAAGTGCTTCCTGCCTGATTTCGTCCAACTCATTATGCTGTAAGAGTCTTTGTTGATGGGCTTCATCCAAGTTCATGCCAACTTGTACTGCAATCCTGAAGGTTTTGATATGGAATTCTATGGGGAGAAGTACCTGCTTCCCATACACCAACTCGTAGGGTGTATGTCCTATTGTATTCCTCCAAGTGATTCTATAAACCCATAAGGCTTCTAGTAATCTGTCAGCCCAGTCCTTGTGGTGTAGTTGTACTGTTTTGGTAAGAATGGACTCAATAACTTTGTTGGTAGATTCTACTTGTCCATTTTCATGTGGATGGTAGGGTGTAGATTTCCTGTGTTTAATTTGGTACTATTATGTAACAACTTTGACTAGATTAGAGGTAAATTGAGTTCCCTGATCAGTCACAATTTCTCGAGGTACACCAAATCTAGTAAAGATGTCATTAAAAAGGAAATCTACCACTGATTGTTTACTTGTAGATGGTAAAGCTTTTGCTTCAACCCACTTAGTCACATAGTCAGTACATACAAGTATGTACTTTTTATTTTTAGATGCAGGGTTAATGGGCCCTACAAAATCTAATACCCATTTCTCGGAAGGCTCAATGAATACTTGGGCTTGAAGTGGCATTTGGTCTTGTGCAGTATGATTACCCATTCATTGGCATTCATCACAATTGGATACATAGGTTTTAGCATCTTTGAAAATATGAGGCCAATAATAACCAGATTGCAGAACTTTATAAGCGGTCCTCTTGTTTGTGAAGTGTCCTCCACAAGGACCATCATGGAAGGCTTGCAAAATATCATGAATTTCATCTTCTCTTACACATCTCCTAATTACCAAATCTGGTCCTGTTTTGTAGAGACAATCATCGTGCCACATGTAGTTTTCACTTAGTTGAATTACTTTCTGTTTTTCTCTAGGAGACAATTTATGAGCCATCTTCCCTGTCACAAGATAGTTAGCTACATCTGCATACCAAGGGGTGAATGTAGACATATCAAACAAATTTTCATCAGGAAAGTTATCTTCTACTGGTGCGTTATCTCCCAGATGAATCATTCTAGATAAGAAATCAGTCACAAGATTATCCTTACCAGGTCTATCAATAATGTTGATATTGAACTCTTGTAATAATAACAGCCATCTTGTAACTCTAGGATTTGTTACAGGTTTTTTCATTAATCATTTGATGGCTAAATGATCAGTGTGTACAAAAGCTTGATATCATGTAATATAATGTCTAAATTTATTGATAGCATGGACCACAACTAGCAATTCTTTTTCTGTGACCATATAATTAACTTCAACTGGAGACAAATTTTTACTGACAAAGTAAATAGCAGAAGGAATTTGATTTTTCCTTTGTCCAAGAACTGCCCCAAGAGCTATGTCTGAGGCATCGGTACATATATGAAAAGGAAGGGACCAATTTGGTCCTCTTAATACAGGGGTAGTTGACAATTTTAGAATCTCAAAAGATATTTGGCATTCATCATCCCACTTAAATTCAGCTTTTTTAGATAATAACTTGAATAAAGGGGTAGCTAGGCTTGTAAAATTCGGAATGAATCTTCTATAGTAGCCAACATGGCCTAAAAAGCTACGAACTTCCTTTCGTGAGGAAGGTATTCTGATTTGTGTGATAATATGAATCTTTTCCATATCAACTCTCATTCCAGAACCAGAGATGTGATGTCCCAAAACAATACCTTGAGTGAGCCTCATCTTTGAATTTTCATTACTTAGGGAAAGATTAGTTTCCTTACACCTAATCAAGACTTTTTCTAGACTGGTCAAATCTTCCTGGAAGTCTTTTCCATGGACTGTGAAGTCATCCATGTAGAATTCCATGCAATCATTAGTCAAATCAGAGAAAATGGCTAGGACAACCCTTTCAAAAGTGGCTGGGGCATTGCAAAGTCCAAAAGGAAGAACCCTATAAGAATAGGTTCCCCATGAGTAGGTGAAAGTGGTCTTCTCCTGGTCTTCGGGTGCTATTTGTATTTGGTTATAACCACTAAACCCATCTAGGAATGAAAAATACTTCTTTATGGACAAGGTATCGAACACCTGATCAATAAATGGTAAGGGAAAATAATCCCTATGGGTGGCTTTGTTCAACTCCCTGAAGTCTACACATATTCTCCACTTACCATTTTTCTTGAGAAATATGACAAGTGGAGACACCCATTGACTATCTGAAATGGGGTATATGAGATTGGCTTGAAGGAGTTTTTGCAATTCCTCTTTTACAATATCTTTAAGGGATGGATTCATCCTTCATTGAGGTTGTCTAAATGGTCTGATTTGGTCATTAGTATAGATATGATGTGTGCATGTGTCAGGGTGAATTCCTTTCATGTCTGCATAATCCCATGCAAAGGCATCAAATTGTCTTTGGAGCATTTCAATTACTTGTGTCTTTTGTTCTAGTTCCAAACTAGAGTTGATATACAATGATTTTCCTGGGCTAATCTCAACAAGTTCAGTACTTTCTTCCTTCTCTGAGGAAGGTGGTGATAAGGTATATAATTGAGTGATATCAGGGTGCCAGGTTTTTGGAAATTCGGAACTGAAAATGTGTGACAACTCTACAAAAGACCTCACATATTCAATACAAATTGTATCAGCCAAAAATAAACTTAAGACTTGTTCATCTGAGTGTTCTTGCATTCCTTTTACCTGTTCAAGTGTTAACAGGGTTCTGATGCAATTTTCTTCTCCATAAGGATTTTATAACCAGACAGATATATCCTGTGTCAGTTGGGCAAGAGGAAAGAGGACAAGCGTTTGGCTATGTCTGCCATTGGATATAGTCATCTCACCAGACCAACAACTGATAAAGGAATATGCTGTGGCTAGCCAAGGACAACCAAGAACTAGAGGGTGTCCTGGTTTGGATGATGATTTAGAATATATGACTAAAAATTCTACTGGACATTCCCAAGAAGCTAGAGGGACTGTGACATCATCTAGACTTCTAGTAGGGCTAATCACTGACTTATCTGCCAACTCTGTCATGGTTTGGGTTGGTCTTAAATGGTTAATTTGGATCTTTTGCATAGTGTCAAAAGGAATTACATTAATTTTTTCACCCAAATCAATGAGTGTGTTTGGTAAAGAAATACCATTAATTTCAACAATGACTACTAGGTTCCCAGGGTCATTATATTTGTATGGCATTTCATAAATAAATTCAGATAATTGCCCCACCACCTGAACAAGGGGAGGTTCCTTCTTCTTCCTTCCTGGGTTCTTAAGGAAAAGATCCCTTATCATTTTGGCATATATGGGGATATCCTTAATGGATTGCAGCAGAGGTATTTTTATACATACATTTCGTAATTCATCCTCTATATCTTTGTGCAAGGGTGGGTCAGGTTTCTTCACTAATAGTCTTTCGGGGTAGGGTGGAAGATTAACTTGTTGAGGTACTCGTACAGAATGAGAAGTGATTGGAATAGGAGGTGAAGTCTCTTCTTCTGCAGGGGTGGTTTGAGTGTTTTCTTCCTCAGAATAATTATCATTTTCTTCCTGAATTATTACTGCAGGATTTGATTGATTTACAGCTTTCCCTGATCGTAGTTGAATTTCATAGGTGGGAAAGTTTTGAACTTTTTTATTCTGCATAGGGTGGGTGGGTCGATTATTGGGGTTAGGGATTGGCTGGGCGGGGATTGTTGTTGGTCTCGGAGGGTTGTGGGCATCTTGGTTTTGTGGTTGTTGATTGGCATTTATAGGCACTTGTTGTTGTTGGTTAGGGTTCAAGGGGGTTGTAAATTGTTGTTTTATAGGAGGTGGGAGTAAATCTTGCATCTGTGGTGTAATGATCCCAAGCCATTATGCAAGGATCATCACTTGTTTTGGTGTCTTTTAAAAACTTTTTCCTGGTTGTGGTATTTCGTCAAACAGTTTGCTAATCTATTTGTTTAGAAGTGTTTATATGTGTGTATGCAGCAAATAACAAAAAGAGATAACCATGGAACATACCTCAACCATATGCAATAAGATAGACAAGCCAAAACATCTCAAATCTTCTTTATTCATAAAATAGAGAAACCTACTACAATGAAGATGCCAATCTGGAATGCTCAACAGATGGCCAAGAAGATAGACAATAGATAAGAGATGCTACAAAATGATCCTGCTAATACAAAAGATGCTTGCAAAGGCTGAATAAGAAATGAAGATCAATACAAGTAGATTTGAATGCCAAACTCTCCAGCTGAAGAATGCCACGCTCCAATAGAAGGCTAAAACCCTCAATAACTCGGCCCTCCTGCCAAAAGTGTCCAATCACCCTAAGAAATATGCCAACTGATAGATCGGGTGATGGTAAGAACAACCCAGGTGCCCAAATCTCCAAGATCCCTCTCAATCTCTGTCGATCTGAAATCCCCCACTGAATGGTGCGCCCCACTAGATGACTAAAGCCCTAGATAATTCGACCCTGCTGAAGGAGGTCTCCAAATGCTCTGAAACTCTCTAGAAATATAGATCGGGACACTGCAATTCACTAGGTGAAGTCTTAGGGTCATATCTGAAGTGTAACCCCTCCAAACGGACTAGATATGAATCTCAAAAATGCCCTCCTTCTCTTCAATTCGCCCCACTGCTCAAGAAATAATCTGAGCCACAAAACTATCTTAGAAAGCACTAGATCTCATGTCCAAGGCCCTGTAATGAAAACCCAAGTGATAGAATCCTCAATGGCCCTGTCAATCTCCTACAGTGAATCTCTCTCCAAAGATGGTGCGCTCCCCTTGCTGGAAACCCCCAATGGTGCGCCCTCCTCCTCTTCATGTGCCTGTGGCTGTGTAGAACCTCTTGCACTGATGTAGATCTTACTAGAATGGTGTGGGAGAGTATTTCATATCCAAGACCAAGCTTGGGACAATCTAGGTGGAATCTTTCACCACCGAATCGTCCTCTAGGGTTTGTTAAGTCAAAACCCTCAAAACCCCCAAGAGATGGGCTCACTAGCTAAAGCCAGATATCAAACTGATAAACATACATGAATGATGAGAAGAGGCCCTTGCCTTTCCTTTATACTTTTGGCTCACCTTGTCCCTCCAAAGTGACTCTCATTTTATTAACATTTAATTAATTAATTAAATCACTCTAATTAATTAATTAACCTTTTTACCTCTAAAAAGATCCTTATCTCTCATTGTGGCTTCCCTAGCCACTGAAAGTCACTTCTAGCCATCCCATCCTGTAGTGTTTCTCCTCCTGATTCCAATGAGCTATTACACTAAGAGGTTCCTCCAAGTAATGTGCCCAAAATGACCTCTTCAGTGAATTCCATTGACTTATAGCTCAAAATAGTCAAAATCATGGAAATCGTTGGAATGCAACAAAACCAAAGCCAACCTATGTGGAATGGCTCATAATGATGGAATATGATCATCGATACAAGTTGGACTGCACAATGCCTCTCAAACACCCCTGTACTCGCTATAACATCCATCTTACCACTATGGTCATCATAAATCTCTACATTGGGATAATGTCCCAAAGTGGGGACATTACATGTGGTGGGTTAAATCTAGGTAGTAATTGGGAAATGTTTGCAGGATACTGTGGTATGAGGGATTCCCATACACAGGCCCCCTCCAACCTTGTTGCCAAGGTTGAGTTTGAGCTTGCTGAGGTGTCCATTGTGGATAAGTCATTGGGGAAGGACCCCATTGTTGTTGTTGATATTGTGCATTAGGGTCATAAAATGCATTGGGGTTTTGTGCTCTCCAAGGTCTTCTGGAAGGGTATGATTGTTCTTGTGAGACTCCTCCTCCCCTATACATGGCTTGTAGTTCAAGCAAAGTTGGACACTCAGATGTGGGGTGCTCTAGTGTACACGGGCCGCATATTTCTATGACATTTAATGGACATTCTTTCTCACCATGCTTCTTTCAGCATCTAGGATAGAAGATTGCTAAAACAACCTCTTCTTCTTATTTGTTTTTCAGTTTTAGGGTATCTAACTGGTTACTGATTGTGCTCAAGATGTCTATTTTAAAGTTCTCTAATAAGTTTCCTAACTCAATTCTGGTGACAGTTCCTGAGCTTTGTCTTGTATTTCTGCTAAAAGAATCTCTTGGTGCTTTGCCTGTTTTAGATTGTCCTCTTGAGTATCTTCTATAGTAATCTACAATATCTGGAAAAGGCTTTTGGTGCACATCTCCTAAACTTAACAAATTTAAAACTTCTATGCAATCATCTCTATTACCTTTCAAAAATATGGTTCTTACTACAGCTAGGTTTGTGGTGAATAATTTTGATTTCTGGTAGTTTTATAAGAACCTTTCTAAGTAGTCTTCAGGGCTTTCATCTTCTATTTGCTGCATTTTAAAAATGTCATTTTTAGCATTATCCTTACAATAGTCTTGGTATTTCCATAAAAATGTGTCTTTCATCTGATCTCAACAAAGGATTATATTTTCTCCTAAGCTCATGAACCATATTAAGGATGAATCTTTCATTGTAGCAGGAAAGAGATTATGTTTTTGGGCATCGTCTGAGTAGTTATAGCTTCTACATAATATGTCAAACTCGAATAAAAATAAATCTGCACCTTCAGTTGACATACCTCTGAAAGTGGGTAACGATGATAGTGGGATATTCTTCATGTTGATGTTTCTAGAAATATCCAAGATTGGAAACCCAAAGGTCTCATTCTCAGTGGCTGCATTTCCTTCTTCTTCTGCCATTCCACTGATAGATGGTTCAGAAACTGGATTTTGTGTGTCTCTTGAACATTCAACAAATTCACGTTCTGCCCACCCCAATGTTGATTCTTTCATTTTAGGTTCTTCTGTTGGAGCCTCGTTGGATCCCCTTGAACTTTCTCCTGGTGGAATTTTTCCTACACCAGTGTTAGTTGGATTAGTGAGGAGGTTTGTTTTTGAATCTTTAGAGCTTACAAATCTACCCTTATTATCTCTATATCTATGCATAAAATGGAAATTTTATTCTTAACCGAATTGAAATCTTAATTCTATCTAGAAGGTAAGAAGGCAACCTGGCTTCGGAGAACCCCACTCTAGTGGCCGCGTGGCTCTTCATTCACGTATTAAATGTTTTATGCTTCTCCCTCAAGCAGCCTTTAAAATCATTCAAAAACTATGCAAACAATCTAAGCTAAAAATGACTTCCTACTGTTTGTAACTCCACGACAACGGTGCCAAAATGGTGTGCTACTTATATGTTTAGTATAATGCACTTATTAATTATCAATCTGGGATTCATAATCAACAAAGTTGCAAGACACCAGTAAGAAAGGTAATTCTAATGTCATGAGTATAGAACTATTCTAGATTATGCATGTTGGAAACAAAACAAACTAGCAAATCAAAACACACTTTGGTTGTCTTTCATAGAGGGGCTATCTACTCCATTATGGCACATGAAAATATGATATGGAGTTCTTTGACAAATCAACTCTACTATCTGACCCAAAAAACTAACTATGCAATCACACTTCTGAAAGGGAAATCACACATCAATCATCAAGACATAACATGCGTAGTTCAATAGTCAATATACTGAGTATGTTGTGGTTCACAATGTGTTGTTGTAAACTTCACTAGTTCTCCTTCAAATATGTCCGACTACTATTTCCAACATTTATGTCCATGAAAAAAATTCAAATTCATAAAAACAAAAACAGAACATATGCAAAACAAAGTAAGTAAAGATCTCCAAACAATCGTATAATCGAAATCCTAGTCTAAACTATACTGCTATCATCTGAAAGAATTAAGATTCAGCTAATCTAACATCTATACTATTGAAATCAAATACTAACACTAATCTATAAGGATGTTGACCTTTGTTGGGCGGTGGGCCTTTGCCACTTCAAAAGGTCAACGACTAGAGTCTACAGTAATCTTTCTTTCAATCCACATATTCCTCTTAATTAAATTTCAAAACATAGAATTAAACTATGCTAACAACTCAATTCACATTCATTCATAAATGATCACGACCTGGAAATAAATGACGTCATTCTATTCAAATTCAACTCAAAATGTGTTCTACAATATGTAACGTTGCTTCACATGCTGGATTATACTAACTCTCTACTACCTCCACCATCCTTACCATGATTATTTAAACAATCTTAGTCGTGAAACACAAGGAGGTGAAATCTTTAGCAAATCAGTCAATTGTCAAATTTATATATTCGGTTACATATTTTAAGCTTCATCCTCATGACACAAAGTGTATGAGGATGAAGAAATAGACAAACAAGCTTATCATAACCTTGCTATAGCTTTAATGATTCAACAAACATCCAATAATTATCTTTAGTACGATCTGGAGCTAAACTTGGTATATTTTGCTTCCTATATTGGTACCGGATCGTGACAGGTGAGATTCGGTAAATGGTACTGGATCCAAACAGTGCACAAGTGGTTGGTACAAGATCACGATAGTCTGCGGCTGTTGGTACCGGATCATGACAGTCTTCGGCCCTTGGTACCGGATCACGATCAATCAACATGCACTGGTTCCACATAGTCCCCTTTCAGCGTGCAACAAATTTTTGTGCTAATAAGAGTTTGCATGAGGACATGCAAACCAACAGATGTGGGCGAGATAGAGACATAAGGAATCTCAACATATCAACATTCATTAGCGCTCTCCTAGATATCTAGCAACTCTCAATCTTGGTCGGTTTAATCTTCATTTTCAGCCAGCATGTACTTTCATTCATCTTCCACTTCATCAACCTACAACGAACATTAAAGTGAAGGTAAAATTGAGGTAAAATTGGCTTAAGACTCTTTGATTCATTAAAATTTTTAAGGGAACTTGATTATTAACCACTCCATACATTTTATCTTTTGTAAACCATTATCATTCAATCTCCATCTACAATTCCTAATAAAATACATAATACTCCGATAAGGCCATTAGAATGAAAAGAAAAATATTGCGGTACATAAATCCAACGTAGCATCTATAGTGTCATCTCTTTATATATATCATAAAGTATTCACATAAAAAGGATGAAGTCATTGTTTCCTAAAAACTACAAATAAACATTGGTTTAAAAAAAAAACAATAGAGTATACGAACACCTAAGGCCATATTCATATTTCCATACCATCCACCGTCCCTTCATATCCCATCTATCGTTTGTACTCAAATTTCATTTCTCTATTGTAAAATAAATCAAGTTAAAATCCTGTGATAATATCAAATGAAAAAGGGCATTGCTCCATAAGAACCAACACCTGCACAGAGAAATAAAGTCACATAAATAAATGATTAAATAGATTATATACAAATTTGGTTTGCATGAGGACATGCAAACCCGCAGGCGTGGGGGAGTATTGGGATCCAAATATGTCATATTTTCTACCATGTAAAACCTCCATTCATAAGCTATATTCTCACACTCTTGATACATTCTATAGCCATTATCCCGTCACTTATCACTAATTACATTCATTCTACCTTGTGGTTCATTATTGTTGTTTTCTTGTCTTTTTAAGTGATTAAAGATGTTTTTAACATGATTTCATCGATGATAGTTTAATCCTATGTTTCTATGTCCAAGCAACATGTCCCTGTTCTGATACATGTATTATTCTTGTTCTAGTACCATCACAATCATCTGGTACCTATGCTCATCTGGTCCTCACACTCCAAGTCGTCTGATACCAGAAGTTTCTACTGTCATTCGATACCTATGCTCATCCAATACATTTTCTTATTCGGTACCATTGTTTATTTTTCGCCTGAGCTCATATGGTACCAACATCCTACAGGGATTTGGTACCAGATATAGTTCGAAAATTTGGAATGCTTATAGAGGAAAATCAGGGAATCGGATTTTGTCCAGAGCGATGTCGAGATATAGACACGTGTGTCATAATTCACTCAAATCACACGTGTGGACCTCCATCTCAGGGGGAATGATTCTGTCAAAATTAGTCAAAATCTCAAACAACCAACTTGTGCCTCGATTTTCGTGTAGATGGTATCAGATCTAGAAATTCTACGAAATGGGTTTTGTCTAGAATGTGGAAAATTTAGTACATCATATGCACTTTTTCAATATTCGAATTTTTTTGGAAGATATGGGTGGGTCTCTAACTCGAATCTTCCCAAATTGATGAAAAACCTAGATTTTTTGAGATTTATCCTAAAATTGTAAAAATTGTTTTCTGAGTTTGATAATTTGATTTTATCCATTTCTCCATGGATTTCATGTATAAATAATATCCCTATAGGGATGAGAAGAGTAATCATTATTGTCATGAAATTTTTGTAAGAGGGAGATTTGTTTTTGTGAGAAAGCTTAAAGGAGTTGGCTGCCATGTAAAAATAGAGTTCCATGATTAAATGAAAAGATGATTGTTGTTGATCTACTATGAATATCCTTGCTTGATCCGATCCTTCTCAGACATCACTAACCATGTGAGAAGGCCCCCTCAGTATGGGTAAGTGTTTCCATGTTTTAACTTGTTCAGTAGAATAGAATTTAATTCATTTCATTTCTAGAATTCTTATGCATGGTTTTAGTTTCCAATTGTAATGCGAACTAGTTTATGAATTTGTGTTTACCAAATACATTTATATTATTAAACTCCCAATATCAATTCCACATTTGAGTGCAATACAAGTGCAATACCATTTCAATTTTGCAAATATATCTATTATTCATTTCCAGTCATAAAACCATTGATATGCTTCACATGTGATCTTCTTTGGGACAATAATATTCATTAGTATTGGGATGGTAGTATTCATTAGTTTCCAATGTCTTTACAAAACAATAAAGAACTAAATAAAAGGAAAACTTTGTTATGTTCCTGCACTATTGTTCTTGCACTTTTCTCTGTTCATGCACTCCACGTTTAATTTTTGAGTTTTGTTTCCTAGACTTCACGACCCTAATCTACCACTTAGCTTTTCATTCTTGGGTGTATCTTCTGAGGACAATTCATTCGCATAATTTTTTTTCTATTTGTTTGATTGTCTTTCGCTAGATTTCTTCAATTTGGATTTCCCATAGTTTTCCTGCACTTAGTTTTATTTTCGATACCTTTGGATTCTTTGCACTTTACTTCCACATAGTTCCAATCACTAAGGGAAATATTAAAGGTCTAATTCGTGAGATATGGCCTCCCCATGTTGGGATTCTACCTAAGGTATTATTTTATTTCCTGTCAATTGAATTCATTTTCTTTTGCTTGTTTCTTTTATTGCACTTAAGTGTGGATCCGCTATAGGAAATAATCATTGAAGGATAGGAAACTTAAGTAAGCTACTCACGATTAATCACACGAACATCACCGTGAGTGCATGAAATACTTTGATCTAATCCTTTATAGCACTAATTTATTTCTATGTCCCAGTGATGAATCCTTAGTGTTAATTTCATGCAGTTTGTTTTACTTTGCTCGGTTTGTTCATATTGTTGTCGGCTTTAGATTAGGCTAGACTAGGCTCCAATCCTGCATTTCCCATGCTTTCACCTCGAAGCTTACGAGCCCCGGTTGATAATTTAATGTTGGGAATTAATAGTTCATATATTTATCCCAACACTGCGCCCAAGAACGAGATGTCCAAAACATCCATTTCTGTTTGGATGTATCTATGCAGACTGTCTCGGTACTTGAGCACCAGATGTCACTCAGAATCTTTGATACCCAGTTTGGTGCACAAGGTATGGAAGACATTGATGAACTTTGGGACTGTTTTCTCTCTTTCCTATCGCAGTGTGGTCCATCTTGTATACAAGTCGTCATAACTTCCAACAGGGTAGTATTGTTCCTTAATAGCATCCCTGAAGGAATCCCAAGTGGGTGAAACTGCAAATAATGTGGATCCTTTTATTTCATTTTTCTCACAGAAATTCTCCCACCAATCTTTTACATGAGGGACAACCTTGAGGAGCACAAATATAATCTTTTCTCTATCCGAAAAGTTGTGGAAAGAAAAATACCCTTCTAGAAGGTTTAACCATTTATCTACAACATCTGCATCTATTTGACCTTAAAATATAGGAATATCAAAACTGATTTGTACCTTGAAGGGGGTGGAACTTCTTCTTGAGGTGGATGCATCGCTTGTCGGTAGCCGTTGAAGTATTTCTGTGAAGTTGTCCATCATCTCGTTCCTCTGTCGCTTAAGGGATTCCTTGAGCAACATTTTGAAAGGATCTCTTGTCCTATCATCTTTGTTTTCTCCCACCATGGGAAGTTTCTTGAGCTTGTGAGAGAAGTTTTCCTCAAGAGAAACAAGCTCGAGACCCAGCTCTCTATACCTTGACCACTTTGGGGACATGCATTAAAAAACGACAAGGATCAAACCGTTTTAATACCACTGATCTGAATTTATGAGAGGAACAAAATGAAACCACATATTTATAATGGTAACACATAGACACAGTGAAAAATAACATAGATACAGTAAAACTTGACTTCTATTAAATAAAAAATGTTTTGAAAACTATAAAATGAAAACTGAAAACAAGCTTGCTAGAATGGTGGCAACTTTTCTCTAAGAAGAGATGTGACGACTATACTCATTCTCAAGAACATGAGTATAATGAGGCTCTGAAGGCATTTTTACAATAAATATGAATGCCAAAACCCTATACATCCAAAAACCTAACCCTGGGAGATGAAGCACCAAAATTCATGTGGGCCCGTTGGAGTAAGTTAGTACATTAACTTCTCGGGGTCATAACTTTTGCATACAATCTCCATTCAGGGCGCATGATAGCTCATTATAGAGGTATCGATGAGGAGATTCATTTAGGGGGGTCAATCAAAGCCTTTATCTATTATCGAGGTGCTTGATTATGAAAAAAACATCATTTAGGCCCTCAAACTGACCCTAGAAGTTAAAAACTACTAAAAATAATAAATTGCCAAAATTGCCAGAAAATTGTTTTGAGCCAATTGGAAAAGGTGGGTGGCCACTGATATCCACCTAGATCAAATATGGTGTGATTCCATGTGTTTTTTCATATGGAGATGCAAAACAAGTTTTTGTACAAGGGTTCTCTTCTCTAAGCTTTTGTGGTTAATTAAACCCCCTTCCTCAAAAAATGTGTGGGCATTTACTAGACTCATCAGATGGGTGAAAGTAGTATAACACCAAGCCCTTGAACCCAAGGATATTTTATTATAGTGGCATACCCCTATGTTGGGATGTCGGTGCACTTGTTTGCTTATTTTTGGATTGTTTTTATGATTTTCAGGAATATAAGAGTTTAGTCATGTTTCCGTACTAGGGGTAGAATAAAAAGGGGTATTAAAAATACCATGAAAAAAATGCATACCTGGAATATCTAGTAAAAATAGAGGGTTTAAAATTTGCAAATATGTGTTGAGAGAGAGCTTCAAAAGAAGGATTTTGGGGTCATTTTTCAATATCTAATGAAATTATGGGTATTCATTAATATCCCACTAACAAATGTGTTATGTCACAAGTTCAGTGAGTAAGTCTCCCCTCTACATCATATAACACCATATCATAGAATAGATAAGAGCCAACTAGAATATAGATGATTTTAGTCTTTAAATGCCAAAGCCAAGTGTAACACACCCGACCCCCTAGATCCTACTTAGGATGGTGGGATGTTAACATTTCTCTTTTTTCCTTTATGACTCAGATCTCGGCTTCAACCCCACAGGTAGAAACCTACTCACGTGGAGCGTCCCTTCGGGTTCCTATGTAGACTGGAACAATCTAAGGTCTTAAGGCTTTGCACTTTCTCATGCCCTTTGTCCTATGTGTTTGTCTCATGGAGTCCTCCACATCATCTACACCAATGTACCAGGTGGTGTGTTTGCTATCATGATAGTGACATGTTTTCAGACGTGACACCCTTCCTTAGCAAACCTCAAGCAAGATACCATTACCCAAACTAGGAGGTAAACTTTACTAGATGAATGGCTCGAGCTAGATCAACGACTAGCATTGAGTCAAATTCTTTCCCATTAGGAAGACAGGTTATGCAACCCCCAATATATTCCCCAATCCATTCTTTCTGATAGTCTCATTCCCAACATATCCAATGGTTAGGGACTAGGGAAATTAGCGTATTGATTCATTAAAAACCTTCAAACCACGTGATGGCTAAAGGCCTCACTCATTCTTCTCCAAAAACTCAACAGGTGGGGTCTACTACAAGATCCACGACTGTGATCTCGTCGGGTTGACTCATAAGTGGATCAACGATCCTCGCCCACTCGAGCTTCCATCATGAGGGAAATACTCACTTTCCACAACCTCATAGTTCTCCCGAATAGTCCCTTCTGAGATGAAATATTTCGATGGATCCAACAATCATTAGACCACCTCATCTAAAAGTTAAGGTCTATAGGATCTCATATTCTCTCTATGGTCAATCAACACTACCACTTCAATGCCCCTAGAGTGATTTTCACAACTTAGATGCCCGTGAGTTTTGGTTTCTTAGCCAATGATTGAAATGTTAACCCTAAACACTTCTAGCATAAAAAAAAATAGAAGTTAACAATTTATATATATCCTTGGCCTGTATAAGTTTCCGGAGTTTCCATATTTCCATGTTTAAGATACATTCATTTTATGTAACTCCATGGAGTTACATGCCTTCATGTAACTTCATGAAGGCATGATATGTCAAACGTCATTAAACCAAACTAGAAAGCCAAAGTCAATAGTTATAAGTTCATGAGATACTTCATCGTTGAATAACGCAATGAAGAGAATCATTCGGTATGACATAGCATCATTTTGGTTATTTAATTGTCGTTATCATCCATTATTCATCGTAATTTTCAAACGAATCTTATTTGATAAATATATTTCGTTTAATAAATTGTATTTTTCCTTGATACGTGTAGGTTACATTTTTTTTGTTATATTAATATAATATAAATCCACTTTATATAAGGGAGAGATATCAAATTATAACGAAAGGGAATCAATTTCTTTAATTAACCAGAAAATGCGTATTAGTTAATGTTATTAAAAAATCTAATAATCTTCAATTCAATTAACGACGTGCATGATTCTCCGTCACGGAAATATTTGATAAGTCGTGGGAAGCAATTGCAAACAGCTTCTACATACACGTATGAAAAACTTTTTAAATAATTAAATAAGGATATAGTAAATCAAAGTTTCTAATCTCATGCTTTCGTTATAAATCATTCAACAATATCTTGATTTGATTATGTTTTTATTATGAATCTATTAATAACTCAAATTTTCTCATTATCACTAGATTGATTAAATATATTTTTAATTAAACTGAAAAGATAAATAACTCATCCTAACTATAGAATCTCGTTAGTATTGCTCATGCTAATAATTACTATATTCCACTTTTCCACTTGAAACCCTCTTCATTAATAGTTAGGTTAACTTGGGTTTAGGTTGATTTAAGATTTATTTTTTTTACTTCGTATTTTTTTCACTAGTAATTAGTAATTGATATTGAAAATATTTACATTTTTTTTTTCATAGAAATTTTTTCTTTTATATTCATAAAAATATAAAAAGTTCTTTTACAACTATCCTTATGACATAGGACCTTTAATCATGTTCTAAAATGACAGTATACATAGCTAAACACTGAGCTCATCATAACTCGAAAAAAACTATGATGTAGGAAACATCTATTACATAGCAAGAATTGGACAAAAAACAAAATAAGAGGAATTGTCCCTCATGCTTAGCACCAAACTATGACTAAAAGGACCAAAACACTATAACTAGTCTTCAAAAAAATACTATCTTTGTATCAATTAAAACATCTTTAAGTATTAAGTAGGTCCCTCATGACCATCCTCGCAATGGTTATAAGCAATGTTTCCAGGCAAATTTGATAAAGTTAGCTTAGATAATCTGTTTGCCTCTTGATTCTCTTGTCTGTATATATGTGCAACAGATATATTCCTGAAATATGTGAGAGTGTCTATGATCCTTTCTTTCTAGATTTATAGTGCTACAGCCTGGAGAGCTCCCTTCTTATTTAGCCACTCAATAACTATCTTGGAGTCCCCTAGCAAAAGTAAGTCTGGAATTGACAATCTTACAGCCAAAGTTAGAGAGGCCCAAGCCCCCAAAAGTTCATCCCTAGTGTTTGTTCCTCGACCACAGTTTAGAGTCTACAAAAATGAAGTGTTACTACTAGCTTTATCATACCTCCAACCCCACTTTGGTTACCAAACTACTACTTATCAAACCATCCAATGGCTCTATCTTCCGGAAGATGCACATGTAGAGTTCGAGGAAGAGTGTCTTTTGTCTTAAATCCATAGTTTCTCTCTGCACCAATGTCTTTGTAGACTATCTTATGTATTGAAGGGGAACCTGGCTCAAAGATTGTCAAGTTTATTTCAAGCCAAATATACCAGCATAAGAAGGCAGGCAACATAGGAAAATCAGAGTTCTTCTTTGTCCAATTTTCGAAGCATTCATTCACTGATAGTCCAGTCCATCCACTTGAGAGTTTTAGTGCAATTTTTAGCCTGTTCCATAGGGAAATGGTGAATGGACAATTCACAAATAGATGCTTACCAGTCTTCCTATTGCCTTTGCATAGGAAGCAAATCCCTGGCCCCACCCAACATCTTTTTTGAAGATTTTTCCAAGTTAGCACTTTATTTTCCGCTAGCAACGATGCAAATAACTTAATTTTTAAAGGACAATCCCATTTCCACAGTTTTCTCCTCCACCTGCCTACTTTTAAATTCCATAGCTTTGTTGTGACTGCATTGTAAACATTTTTAACCGTTAGTTGTCCAAAACTATCACCTCTCGTCCATAATAATACATCTAGACGATCTTGTAGATGAATTCCTGAGCTTATCAAAAGTTTTTTGTACTTTTCTCATTCTAATGCTAAGTCTCCCTCGAGCTTCAACGCTGTACAATCTAACCAGGTTGAGCAAAGAGTTCCCTACAATAGATCACAACTCGCTTGATAAAGCATGTGAACATTTTTTTGGTTCAGACTATCAACTAACTATTTTGATAAAAAATAGTTATTTCCCATTCCCATGATGACATCTTTCCCAATAACTATAGAATGTCCTGAGCACGGATTCCAAGCAAGCCATTGTAAAACAAGTGGTAAAGAATTGATTAAGTTTTTCCAGATATGTAATCCATAAGTCATAACCATTGAGACCGATCTTGATCGTAACCGTTGAGGCCAATCTTAACCAAGTATGGATCGATTCATAAAGCAAGTATTTATCTTTTATCACCTAATTCCATATTTTTTTTTCGACAAAACTCTCCACATAATATTATATAGCAAAGCCCTTTAGAAAATGAATATGTTTCTAAACCCCAACCTCCATAAAGTTTTGGCTTCGAGACAAACTCCCAATTACACAAATGGTAGCTTCGACTTTTCTTGTTGCCGAACCAGAAAAACCAACTGTCGAATCTTTTTTAAACATACAACGGTATGTGTGCTATTAACCTTTTGGAATTTGATGAACCAAATATATGTCAACCATTTACCCCATTTAAAATTTTATGAAACCGTCTGTCTTGCTAAATGTCACATGCTCTAACCAGATCGTACGTTGACGCGAAATGAATGGATTCGAACTTCAAGGCTCGAGTTGAGCGAACTCATGACTTACAGCGAGCTGCGAGTGACCACATGGCCCAAACGTTGGCGAATGAGAAATGATGTGGAGTGATCCTTTTCCGTTGGCCATGGAAACATTTATGCAACGGATCCTGGGCGGATCCAGACGGATCCGAATCCGGGGATCCATCCCCAGTGTCCCTAAGAGAAATGGTCAAAGGTAACTAATAAGCAATCAAAAGTATATTCAATGCTATATAACCTGCCAGGCTGCCACGGCAAGTATAATAAGAAGTTATCTTAATAAATGTTCTTATTGTTTTACATTTTAGATTTATATATAATTCAAATAATCAAATCGTGATGAAGATAAGCCAATATATAATCAAAATACATCCAAAAGAAACAATTAAATAATTCAGAAGCCCCTTTATAATTAAACAATTAAATAAAATTCCAATTTTTCCACATTGTGACCCTCTCCATCAATAATTGAGTAGACGATTATCGTAAAGAGACAAAATCGTGCTTCCTTGGTGAATAGTAGATACTATTCGAGGTAATTTTGAGAATAGTAGATAATATTCGAGGTAATTTTGACAGATGATTATTAAAGCTGTCCAATTCCTAGAAAATGCTCATCAGAATGGTCAATAATTTCCTAATTTCCAGTCGACAATCTTCTAAATTCCAAGTGATTTCTCATTCGGAACTTTCATGACAAGCATTTATGGTTTGATTTGTAAACTCCTCTCCAGAGGTTGTTGGGCTTCAGCTCATGTGAACTCTACCAATGGAATGCGTTGGATTGCCCTCTTTTGTTGCCCCCTTGTGTTTATGATTTGCATGCATACTTTTTTTGTGAATATACATGCACTACCAAACCACAGCACAAGCACAAGACTATTGAAAGTAGGTGTGCCTTTGAAAACGGGGTTCACGGAATTCGTCTCAGTAGAAAAGAATGGAACAAACTTTATTGTTGGGGGATTCTGCGTGAAGGTGTTTGAAGCGTCCATTAAAACACTCAATTATTCCGTCCATTACATCCCATATTATGGCTCCTACGATAATATTATTCACCAAATTGTGCTTAAGGTATAGGTGTTGTATCTGTGCGGCACTTCTAGATTGCAAGTATTACTCAAATATTCTCATATATTTCATGTTGTCTTTTTTTTTTTTGGCTGTTCAGAATCTGGATGCAGCAGTAGGAGACTTCGCCATCACATCAAAACGTTCTCAAGAAGTACTGTTTGCACAACCTTTCTTAGATTCTGGTTTAGTAGCAGTTGTTCCAGTGAAAGATCCGGATATCATTAGTTTTGGCTGGGTTTTTACGAAACCTTTCACCGCCGAAATGTGGCTACTAATGGCGGTGTTCTGCCTCTCCGGAGGGATGGTGGTCTATATTTTGGAGCGCCGAAACAATCAGCGGTTCCAAGGGCAGCCTAGCAAGCAATTCGGAAGCATATTATGGTAAGGAACAACTTTGGCCATGCCTTATTTTATATATTGGACAGGACAAAGCAACTATGGCCACCGTTGAAGGGCTTGGAAAACGCATTAAATTTAGCAATGATTGTTTGCGTGCAGGTTCAGTTTTACAACTTGGTTCACTAATCAGGGTAGGTTGCTCTTTTTCTATATCAAAATTTCCTCGTTTGTCCTCCGTTTTTTCTGTTTAAAAATTGAACGACTTATGGAACTCTTATCGAAAAAATGATTTGGGATAGCAGACGATATCAAGACCGTAATGGGGCGCGTAGTGCTTGTGGCCTGTTTTTTTGTTATTGGAATTCTGCAATCGTGCTATACAGCAAATTTATCGGCTATTCTAACAGCCCCACGTTTACAACCAACCCTTAACGACATCAACAGTGTAGTGGCGAGCAAAGTAAGAATTGGGTATCAGATGGGATCTCTAATCGGAGGTGGATTTCTAGAACAGCACAGAGTCTCTCAGCGTAGACGAGTGCCTCTACTCGAAGAAGCTGATTATTATAATGCTTTGTCTAGAGGTGATGTGGGTGCTATTGTGGACGAACGTCCATACATGGAATCTCTTGTGGCAAAACATTGCAATCGCCTCGCTTTCGCGGGCCAAACGTTCACCATTCAAAACTGGGGATTTGTAAGTGATTACTATTGGGATCTGTATTTTGATTTCCGTGTCCCGAACATTCAAGGTAATGACTATTCATGACGCTTTTAATTTTATTTGTGGATACTGATGAGCTGTTCTGGGCAGGCTTTTCATCCCATGAATTATCAACTGGTAAGGGACATTTCTCTCAGGATACTAGAGCTATCAGAAAACGGTGATCTGTTCAGATTGCAAAGCTATGGTTGCCTTACTATGACAGTGATTGCAGCAAATATAGTGATCAGTCGGGAACCAGCGAACTTCAGGTTAAACACTTCTGGGGTCTTTTCGTCATAGCAGGGCTGGTATCAGCGATAGTGCTATTGTTTTACACGGTGCAAAGGAAATGGAATAGTTCTATAGTGGTCTCACCAATTCCTCCTCCCCCTGAACGTTCGTCTGTCCGAAATCCTCCTCCAACTCGRCCTCCCCCTGAACGCTCATCTGGCCCAACTCCTCCTCGTGAAGGTTCATCGGGCCAAGGCGGTGGCTTTATTCCTGGCTACGATTATGGCGGAAGCTTGGAACTGATGAAGAAAATTCAAAATCTGAGGAGAACAAAATCGCTCACTAATGCCATTCCATTTGTTGGAATATGAATCACACTCCAAACAAGGCTGCCTGTTATTAACACGCAACCCGTTGAGGTTGCTTCCTAGCTTGACAGTCTTTTTTGCTTCTCCTCATTTTTTGTTGTGTGTCGATCCCAATATGAGCCATTTTAGGATAATAAGTTACTGATTTAAGTTTTTACTTAGAGTGTTATTAAGGATTCTGCTTCTTAAATAAGGCGTCTTCCCCTTTTTAATTGTATTTTTATATTTTTATCAATATAATGCATTACCTTATAATTGTATTTTTATATTTTTATCAATATAATGTATTATCTTACAAATGTTTACAAATGTTTAATTGAGTAATGTATTACCTTACATATGTTTATTTAGGTTTAATTGAGTTATGGAATTGTTTTTATTATTACTCTTTTCTATTATTATAATAATTGAGTAATGTATTACCTTACATATGTTTATTTATGTTTAATTGAGTTATGGAATTGTTTTTATTATTACTCTTTTCTATTATTATAATTATTATTTATTTTTTATTTTATAATGATTTTATTTAAGGTACTAATTTATCTAGTTGGGTTCACATAATTGTGGGTGTTTCACCTCCTAAAATTAGGTTTTTGAATGATGTTCTTAGAAGCCACATCTCTTCTTATAGATAGCTACCACCATTCGAGCAAGTTGTTTTAGTTATGCATTTTTACACTTTCAACCTATTTTATTTATTCAATAGAAGTTATTTTGTGTTATTGTATTCAAGACTTCTTTCAATCAGGATCAATTAAGGTATTCAACACATTGTTATTTTTTCATGTTTGCATTGTCACTAACACATCATGAGAGATCAGCATTAGCTTGTACATGCCTTGGAGTTGTATCTTCCCTTGTTATTAGAATATTTAAAAGAGTTGTTGATATATGTACATTTACAAGAAGTGGTTTTAACTGGAGTTTGAAGCAATCTTAGGAAGCCTCTTGTTTTCTATGTTGTTTATCTTCTTCTTGTGCATTAAGGACCTAGTCAGAGCCTTGCTCTCAAGGGGGGAAAAGCTTGCTTTTATGAGGAGGATAAAATAGAGTGTATTGTCTTTAATTTTGAGATTATAAATTATAAAACGCTTTTCATTTGCTCTATTTTTCTTCATGATTGATTCTTTAGCGATGTTTAAACCCCAAAATTATAAACCATACAAGATAATAAGAGTGATGAGAGTCTCAAAGAAAAATTTTAGAGTTACCAGAACCACAAAACAGAGCTCTAAAATACACATGCACATGAGTTTGGTCTATATTAATTGCATCTATAATTACTAAATATACTTTTTCATTACAACTCATATTGACCATTAAGAAAAAGAGGGACTCATTTTTTTTTTTTGTAAGTAAGGGTAATATTATATATAAAAGGTGCCTGCTAAAGCGTGGCATGTCTCCAAAAAAACATTGTACAGCTGGCTGAAAATTCTGGACTGCCCCAACAGAGGGGAAACCAGTCCAGTCCGCATCCAGTCATGTGAATTAAGTGTTACTACTGCATCTAGGAAATCAAAAAAAAAAGTCCAAACTAAGTGCTAAGTGTTCTGCAAGTCTAATACTAAACACCTGTCGATACATAGCAAGAAAATTAAACACCTGGCGAAAAGCCCAGCCATGTGTCCCGGAGCTCTGCTGCCCACGGTTCTGCGACGATGTTGCTCGGCTGCTCGTTCCCGGGTTGCTCGACTGTTGGTTCCTTGGTCACCTCGCGCTCCTTGTTCTCCACTGGGTCGCTGTGCTCCGCTGGTCGCTTCCTTGTTGCTGC
>ML790711.1:311444-324467 GCA_009831015.1 Picea engelmannii
TCACGTCCATTTAATCGAACTTAAACCTCCCTTGCCGCCCTGTACTGCGCCACGGGCCGGTCACGTGGCTCCATGCTGCGAGACTGCGTGTCCGGCTTCTCCCTTTGCCACGGGGAGTCCACTAACACCCTATCCGGGAAAAAGAGGGACTCATTTAAATGATAGGTATTATATGTGTTTTTTAAAATTTTGTCATGAATACAAGAACAACTTTTGTTGTGAAAAAAACAACTTGTGCATAACATTCAATTAGAATGACTCCATATATTATTGAATCCCTAATAAAATAAACCTAAATGTGCATAATAAAATATATTGAACTAATTTATGAAATCCTTTAAAAACATGGATGATAATTTATTGATAAAAAATGGAGTTGTATTTACTTATATTGCTTTTCAAATGCATATGCCTAACATTTTCAACATTGGTGCTCAATTCTAATCTTCTCTTCAACCTTTTGGGAGAATTAACAACCAATATAAATGAATATTTAAATACCTATTGTGCTTTTCAATGCACAGGATGGACTCTTTTGTTGTCAATCTTCTCTTCAACATTTTTTTAAATAGCCATGGTAAGCTTTGAAGATCCAAACCACCTTAATTCAAGTTAATCAAAACAAATACTTTTAATTGCATGGAGGTTTACATATATAACCATTCCATTTAGATTGATAATACTATTGTTTGCATATATATAAAATAATATCTAGTATTTAACCAAACCCATTTTCATATAGCTGAAACCATATAGCTAAAACCAGTCTTAGAGGATAGTTCCATGCAGGTTTTGGGCACTATGGATATTTTCTTCCCTCTGGAGTCTCAACCTTCCTCACGCAACTTGGTAGTTGCACCCTCCAAGTGAGATAGAATTGCATGACCTTTGCTATAGTATTTATAGCTTGTGTTATGCATGCTTTACACAAAAATCATCATTCAAATTTAGAAAATTGTTATTATATTATATATTATAATATATATTGTTATTATATATATATATATATATATATATATATATATATATATATATATATATGAAGACAATGATTAAAGTCCACTAAAACGGTCGACCTTAAGAGGGTAAGTGATTACTTCCAATTCTTTAGAAAAAAAAAAATTGTGCTTGAAAAGCATTAAGAGAAGTTTTCCAAGATCACCAATTTCCTAAACCAAAAGCTTTAAATTAGAATTATATTAAATTAAAATGTAAATGTTTTTATTCCATTATTACAAATACATAATTTCTTACAAATATTTTCATTATATTTATTCAAAATATCACTATAAAACTAAGACTAAACTACACGTAAATATTATTTCAAAAATTAGTTAAGTAAAAAAACTTAGTAATACTCACTTTATTGTTGTGGATATGAAAAACTTTTAATGCATGTATGTTTTCCTTTAAGCCCAAACTCAACATGAAAGTTTAATAAATTGCTCCACTTTGTAGTTGATATCAACCATATCATTGACTTTTATTGTATTTTCATATTAGAAGAGTAGTACTATTTTGTTTTTTCCAATAAAAAAAGAATAATGCTTCAAATTTACAAAGATGTTTAAAGTTTATATATGTAAAGTTTAATTTTAAAAAGATGTTAAAATTGTATATATGTATTTTCAATTTTGTTTCTCATTTTCTAATGGAATATTTAGGGATATCAAAGTTTGAGTATTGTGTTAAATATATTCATATAATTATTAGCACAAATTAAATTAGTAATTTCAATATTGTACTTGTTGTAATAGAAGAAATATTGTCCTCGGTTGATCTTCAATTTTATTGAAATAAGATTTAAAATGTATGAATATCTCTATACATTGTAATCTAAAGTATCATTATAATTTAAAATATTTTTTATTTTTTTAAATATATATTATTGAGGCTCCCAACTTCACATTTAGATTTCAAAAACTTGTGCAACATAGTACTTTAGATTTCGACATTTTTATGGATTGAAACCGTTGATCTACAGAACAAATTTCTTAATTCACATCTCTAGGATGTGTGGAAAGTGGACGGACTTTTTTGTAATCATAAATGTTATGGAAAAAAGGTAAATAGTATAATAGTAAAGGTTTGTTTATTTTCCTCAAACATTTATATTAATTAATAGTTTTATTTTTATTGTTTCAAAAAAATTTGATGATAGGTTGAGTGTTCATTAAAAATGTTGGACTTGTCAAAAACTTCATAAATAATTTATATTTAAAAATCTAATACAACAAAAAATAATATATTAAAAAGGAGATAGATTTTTTTTAAAGGTTTTAATGGATAATAAAATATTTTTAATGTGAAAATTAACATATTTAAGATGATGTGAAAATTAGAAAAAAAAAATTTCCAATGTGAAAATTAACATATTTAAGATGATGTGAAAATTAGAAAAAAAAAATTTCCAATGTGAAAATTAACATAGCATATTTAAGATGATGTGAAAATTAGAAAGACTTTTTTTTTTATAATGATAAATGTTATGTAAAAGGTAAATAATATGTTAAAGAGGAGTAGATTTCTTTAAGAAATACTTGTTAATAAAATTTTAAGAATTTGCAAATCGACAAATATAAATAACAATCAAGGAATTCATTAGTCTATTTTTTTAAATAAATAACAATCAAGGAATTCATAGTCTATTTTTAAAAAATAAGTAAAAAGTCATAGTAAATACAAGAACTATGAACTCATTCCAACTTATATACATCTCACACATTTAATAACAAAAATTCAAAAATTATTAAATAACAAAAAAAAAATATTAATCTTTTAGACCTTATTAAAATAAAAGTAGACAGTTCCTTCAGATATATCCCAGTCAAATTTACGTTTTCGCATTTTAGGGTGTAATTTTCTAAGCCCAAATATTAGTTCTAACCGTCAAATAGATATTCAAACCAAAAAAAACTTCATCTGGACGTCAAATTCCAAGCCTGGTGAAGGGCTCTGGATTTGATAGGCAAGCTGCAGCGCTACGTAAGGGAAACTTATGATTAACTTACGCGGGTTGGTGTAAAGATTTGCGGGTAGGCTAAAGCATCCATCGAATAAAAGCGGTTTGGTGATTGTGAGGTGTCATAATAACCAAGGATTCCTTTTCTCTTCTCTCCAAACAAGGTATAAATTTGAAGGGCACTTAGTCTATTATTTTTTTTTTTTAATGAGGTTTTATTTTTATTTTTTCATTCATTTAAATATTATATGTCATATGAATTTTTATTCATTTATTGTAAATATAAAGGCATCTCATATACCATTTAAAATTAGTATGAAATTGTATTTAATATAACATTATCAAAGTGTTTCATATGAAATACAACACCATTAAAAACATAAACACAAAAAACTTAACAGAATACCTATATAGAAACACACACTTTTAATTTTGAAAAACACTAAACAAGAAGTTCCCAACTTCTTTCTATGCTTCAATTCCACCTAGAATATCCAATCATTGTACACAAACATTTCACCAAACACTAAGTAGGATGTATGCAATGATGCCAATATAACTACAAGCTAGGGGAGAAGGACAAAAGTTGTTCATATGTAGATTGAATTCACCCCTCAAGAATCATTGCTCATGAGCTAGGTAGAATCTCCCCTCTCAGTGATAGTTATCCCAAGCCTCAATCATTATTGTTGTTCATAAATACCATTTGAGCAATCTGGACATTGTGTGTACTTATATTTTAAAATTGGTTAACAATAAAGTTGAGACTAATAGGAA
This sequence comes from Picea engelmannii, assembly GCA_009831015.1. NCBI lineage: Eukaryota > Viridiplantae > Streptophyta > Pinopsida > Pinales > Pinaceae > Picea > Picea engelmannii. The sequence continues at coordinate 315,184 of ML790711.1, forward strand.
TGAATCAATATAAAACTTGTATTTTAATTATTAGTAAAAATTATCTTCAAATTTAGGAGAAATTTTATACTTTTATCTTTTCAATTTTTTTTATTAAAACAATTAAAATTTATATGATTTTTTTTTACAGTTATATACATACATAAACATATACATAAACATAGACACAACATCAAATTATAGAGCCAAACTTATACATCTTGACCAATAAATCCATAACCCATAGTATTCAAAAGTCAATGCAAAATAAATACAATAACTACAAACTAATTTCATGGTCTATACCACTCACACAATTAATTACAAATTACAAAAAGTCCGTTTTAACGTAATTACAACTCACATTAATTACAAAGTAAAAAAATTTAAAAAATATTGAATAACCACAATATATATATATATATATATATAAATAAGTTCACCAATTTACGTTTTCAAATTTAAAAAATATTGAATAACCACAAAATATATATATATATATATATATAAGTTCACCAATTTAGGTTTTCAAATTTAAAAAATATTGAATAACCACAAAATATATATATATATATATATATATATATATATATATATATATATATATAAAAGTTCACCATATCCTTTTATATAACCCTTGTCCAATTTACGTTTTCAAATAGGGTGTCGCTTTCTACATCTCAAATTAATTTTAACCTTAAAATACGTCTTCAAACCAAAAAGACCTCTTATAAAATGTCAATTTCCAAGCGTGGATGGGCCAATACCTTTTCTCCTGAGTCTCAACAACGATTGTTTTAGTGTAATCGGTTGTTCTTATAAGAACGAACGGTACACTAAAGCCACTTTAAAAGCTCACTCAAGTACCTATTTCGAATTATAAATATTGAATTTTCACTTCTTTTTTTCCATTGTGGTTTATTTTGAAGATTACATTCATGGATCGTGGATGGGATGCCACATCGCTACCATGCAAATTTTAGTTTTAATATTTAGAAATAATGATTAGTTAATAAGGGAGAAAACTGAATAATGGTTTCAATTGTCTAATGGTTTTAACCGTCCAAATTGTTTATCTTCCTATATAATGTACTCTTTAATTGATTTAATAAAATGCTCAGTGTTGCTTTGCTTTTATGGCTTCCAAGTGTTGCCTTTCCTGAGAGAAGTCGGTTCTATTTCATTTTTTCCTATTTCAAGTTGGTATCAGAGCGCGTTGAGTCCTGAAGGTCGAGAGGCATATCGTTGTTTCTTCTCGGGTTCTGGAGGAGAGATCGAGAGCCTTCATTCTCGATTGCCAGAGAAGGATCGTTGCTAAAATAATTATGATCTGTCTGGGATCGTTGGGATCACGACAACAATCTGGAGGAGATAAAATCGTTGCACAGGTTGATCTGAGCGTACGCTTGTTTGACGCGGACTTTGATATGAGCGGACACCCCTTTGACGCCCAATAAGGCATAATCGAGGTTGATGTTGGTTGCTTGGGCTATTGCAAATTCCCTATATTGAAGGGATGTTGTATCTGCTTTTCTGAGTAATTCCACATTGTCTTTTCAAAATTTGTGGATAAACTGAACCATCCATATGCTACCTTCCACACGCTGAGAAAATGAGCAGTAAGCTGGAGAGGTCTATACGCTGGAGTGGAAGGGGGTTGGTGAACACTACCATTCCTTTGTGTGGAGAGAAAGGTCATGGACGTGTGAAGCCGTTGCGAAGAGGACGTGGATTTCAGAGTTTCCTTAGCACTTAGAACCCTTATTACCTGATCTTGTTGTCTATTGAGCGTGGAGGGAGACTGGCTGTCTGGACTGGTATATTGTTGCTTTGGAGATAACAATTCTTTAAAAGAAATTTGTACGCCCATTTTTATTTGGAAGTGATATATGTATGTTTTTTTCAAAAGTGATATATATATATATCTTCTGTCAGAGCGCGATAGGAGTTGCACACAAATACATAACCACAATCGTGCATTGTTTTATTCTAATGGAATTCTACATAAACAATAACGTTTAGGTCTGAATTGGGTTTTTCATTTTTCCAAGATACTAAATACAACTTCCTATTTTTCCAAAAAGTGTGCTTAAGATCACAGAGATTTTGTAAATCTGAGATTATTGAAGGGAAAACACAATCATTAACCATTTTCTCTCCTAGTTGCCATTCTTGGTGCATGATCCGTGCTTTGGAGAGGAGTTTGTTGCATGAAGGAGTTTGCAATGATGGCAAATCCACTTACTAAAACTTACCTCAATGAAGCCAATAAATTGGATGGCTTAAATTTCGTAAATTGGAAATTCAAAATGCAAACCTTGATGGAAGGTTATGGTGTATGGACGATCGCGAAAGGAGATGAAGTATGACCCGATGCGACTGCAGGTGGGATAGCGGCAACAATCCAAGATTGGGATAAGCGGGAGAACAAAGCCAAGGTATTATTACGAATGTATTTGAAAGATAATATAATTCCTCACATTAGAGATGCTAAGTATTCTAAAGAAATCTCGAAAGCACTTAAAGATTTGTATGAGACTAATAATACAAATCACGTTCTTTTTCTGAAGAGTAAATTGCTAATTATTAAAATGGATATAAATGAGTTTGTTAGTACTTTTCTTGGGCAAATTAAAGACATGAAAGATAAATTGGGAGATATAGGAGAAAAAGTGTCAAACGCCGATCTTGTCACAATTTCCATAAATGGAATGCTAGAGGACTATCAAATGTTTATAACAGGCCTTGCAGTGAGAGAGAAAGCTCCTACCTTTGAGGAATTGGCAAGTATATTGTTGCAAAAAGAAGAGAGGCGCACGAATTTGAAGCCGAATTTGAAGTCTCATAATTCAGACTTAGCATTATGGACAAAGAAGAGCTTCCCAAAAGGGAAACTAGGAGAAGGAGGCAGAGGAGGAAATTCATTTAAGAGGAAGTCATTTCCAAAGCCAAATCAAGGTATGCCATCTAATAGAAATGAACCTAAGTGCTTCTATTGTGGTAGGACTGGGCATCCTACCAAAGAATGTTATAAGAAGAAAAATGATGAGGTTAGGCATACAAATAGAAAACATTCAGGACATTTTGCAGAAGAAATCCCAAATTTTGATTTAAAAGATCTCAAATGGTTTGTGTCTAATGCTACACTGTCTGCTGAAACTGATGATGTTGACGTATGGTTTGTTGATTCTGGAGCTTCAATTCACATGACATGTAACAAGAATTGGCATATAAACTTTAAAGAAACACATAATGGTGCCCATATTTATCTTGGAGATGATCACTCTTATCAAATCAAGGGATATGGAGATATTCCAGTAACACTTCCGAATGGTACTGTCAGACACATTCACAATGTTGTGTATGTCCCTAGGATAAAGAAAAAAATGATTTATGTGTCCACAATTACAGATCGTAATTTGAAGGTGGAATTCTTCAAGACACATTGTATAGTAGATCATAATTTGAAGGTGGAATTCTTCAAGACACATTGTATAGTGAAGGACTTGCAGGATCATTATAGGATTATTGCCTCAGGATTCATAATTGGAGGTCTGTACAAACTTGATGTCACCAACAAGAGTCATCAAGCATTGACTTCTGCAACTGTGCCTACAGAAAGTCTTTGGCACCAAAGGTATGGTCACATTAATTATCATGATTTGTTGTTATTACAAAAACGAAGTATGGTTGAAGGACTCCCTATGTTGAAGAATGAGTATGCTGCTTGTGAAGGTTGTGCATTAGGAAAGTTGCACATAGATGAATTCCCCTCTAATCCTGATAGGAGAAAAATAGATCTATTATAATGTGTGCACACTGATGTTTGTGGACTAATGCAAACAAGTTCGCTAGGAGGTGCTTATTATTTCTTATTGTTTATTGATGATTTGCACAAGGTACACATGGGTGTATTTCCTTAGGAGAAAGAGTGATGTTTTTGAATATTTTAAGGAATTTAAAAACATGGTAGAGAAGCAAACATGAAAGTCCATCAAAATCCTCCTCTCAGATCAAGGAGGAGAGTACAAATTAGGGAACTTCATCAAGTATTGCAAAGATCATGGAATAGTACAACAATTTACAGTACCCCACACTCCACAGCAGAACAAAGTTGCAGAAAGGAAAAACAGAACTCTGGTGAAGTGTGCACGAAGTATGATGAAAGGTAAGAATCTCTCAAATGCTTTTTGGGTTGAGGCCATTAGGACTGCTGCTTATTTAAAGAATAGAAGTCCAAGAAGGTGCCTTGATCATAAAACTCCTTTCGAAGCCTTATATGATTCTAAACCAATAGTTAATAATTTGAGGATATTTGGGTGTAAGGCTTTTGCACACATTCCAAAGGAGAACGGGAAGAATCTTGATGCTAAAGCTATCAAATGTATTTTTATAGGGTACTGTTCAGAATTTTAAGCATATAAATTGTTTGATCCATCTACTCACAAAGTGTTTGGAAGTAGAGATGTAATTTTCCATGAACGTGCAGAAGGAAACAATGAAGACAACAATCATGAAGGATGGCATGTACTTCTTGAAGATGAAGAGGTCAAAGAAGAGAAGCACCAACAAGAAAAGGCACCCAGTGACATGGATGCATTCAGTAATGAAGAAGAATCTTCACAAAACAGAGAAGAAGTCACTAGCCAATTGAGAATATCTTCACGACAGGTTCGTCTACCTGAAAACTATAAAGATTATGCCCTGGTGAGTAATATTTCAAATGTTATAGAACCCATGATTTTTAATGAAGCTAATGAACATGGAGAGTTGATAAAAGCAATGGAGGAAGAATATGAATCTATAATGAAAAAAAAAACTTGGGAATTGACTGAATTTCCTAAAGATAAAAATCCCATAGGATGTAAATGGATATACAAACCTAAATTCAAAGTAGATGGTAGTATAGATAAATATAAAGCCATATTGGTGGCAAAAGGGTATTCACAGAAAGAGGGCATTGATTATGCAGAAACATTTGCACCAGTAGCTAAATTAAACACTATAGAATGTTAATTGCACTAGCTACAAAATACCATTGGAAGCTTCACCAATTAGATGTAAAATATTCTTTTCTGAATGGTGAGTTAAAGGAATATGTTTACCTTACTCAACCAGAGGAGTTTGTGAAAAGTGTTCAGGGAACATTTACTGTGTAAATTAAAGAAAGCATTGTATGGGATGAAACAAGCACCTAAGTCATGGTATGAGAAGATAGATTCCTTCTTTCTTCAGTAGGGTTTTATGAGGAGAAAAAGTGATCCAAATATGTATACCCAGTTTGATGAAAAGGGGCATGTTGTATTGATTTCCTTATATGTTGATGATTTAATTATTACAGGAAATTCAGAAAAATTGATTAGTGGAATTAAGAAGTAGATGTCACGGGTATTTGAAATGAAAGATCTTGGTGAGTTACATTACTACCTCGGTCTTGAATTTTGGAGAAATGTTGGTCAAACCTTTGTGTCTCAAGGTAAATATGTCAGAGAAGTACTTAAGAAGTTTAAAATGGATCAATGTAAAGTTTCTTATGTTCCAATGCAGCAAAACACAAAAATTTACTGTGATGATCGTTCAAAGGAGGTAAATGATATAGTGTATAGACAGATGGTGGGAAGCTTGAACTATCTCACTATAACTAGACCTGACATAACATACTCTATTAGCATGTTAAGTTAGTTTATGGAAAAACCTATAGAAATCCATTGGAATGAAATGAAAGGGGTACTCAGGTATATCAAAGGCACAATTGATTATGGTATTAAATATACTGATTCATTCGATGTTGAGCTGACAAGTTACTTAGATTAAGACTGGGTTGGCAATCTGGATGATTAGAGATCTACTACAGGTTATGCCTTTAGCATTGGATCCAGGATTGTTTCATGGAGTAGTAAGAAGCAACCTACTGTATCTTTGTCACCCACTGAGGCAGAATATAAAGCATTGTGTGCAACAACTTATGAAGTTGTTTGGTTGAGAAGACTACTTCAAGAAGTTGGAGAAGAACAAAGGAAAGCTATGATAATCAAATGTGATAACCAAGGCTCAATCAAGTTGGAAAATAATCCAGTTTATCATTCAAGGACAAAGCATGTTGATACTCAATTCCATTTTGTTAGAGAAAAGATGCAATCTACTGATATTGCTTTAATGCATTGTAATACTAGTGAAAATGATGCTGATATTTTTACTAAGCCTCTTGGGAAGATAAAATTTGAACTGTTTAGGGAGATGTTAGGTGTGGATGTCAATACTTTCTCCATTAAATGGGAGACTTAGAAATAATGATTAGTTAATAATGGAGAAAACCGAATAATGGTTTCAACCATCTAAACTGTTTATCCTCCTATATAATGTACTCTTTAATTGATTTAATAAATTGCTCAGTGTTTCTTTGCCTTGATGGCCTCCAGGTGTTGCCTTGCCTGAAAGAAGCTGGTTCTATTTCATTTCTTCCTATTTCAAGTTTAATAATGCCTATCATCACCATCACTTCCATTTCTCGAAGGGAGGGTAGCATTCAAAGTGCTTTAGAGTAGGTTCAACAACTCCCTCACACAGGTTTAATGGATCCTTCAATGCACCATGGATGGAGGATGACGATGGGTAGGAGAGGCATGCATAAGGTCATTTCAGATCCTTTGGCGCCCCTCCACTTCCTCTGGGTATGTTATGGTTCTTTCCACTTGGCTCAGATATTGTATTTTGGTTTTGATCCTGTCGTTCTCTCTACTCTGCAAACTCTCAGGCCGCTCACAGCCTGGTTTATCTCCACCTCCATGCCACGGGAGCATGGTAAGCCCAAGATAGGGATGTCTTGGTACAACTATGCTTCCAGACATTGTAGAATTTGTAGACTCACCCAAGCATATTCGACCTCTCTAATTTTTCGAGATGGGGGGCATGTTGAGCCTCCAATGGCCATTGTAGAAGAAGAGATTCTATCAGATCCAATTATTGTTCTGCTGAACTCCCTTCTACATATTGTTTCAGACCCCCATGACCCGCCTGGCACCAACCATTCTATCCTCGCTGCATCTTGTTCCTCTGACTGGGCGACTTGCATAATTCAAGAAGAGATCCTATCAGTCGACTTCCCAATGGAGACTCCACCACCCTCCTCAGCTCTAGACTGGGCCTCAAACTCCACTTGTCTCCTCATGCTAGAGCATTTGATACTCGTCTTTGAGATGCACATGGATATGCAAGAACAACTACACATGCATAACTTGCTCAGCAGCCGACTTGACATTCTGTATGATGCGCTCTTGAGTTCATAGAGCCAACACAGTGCCCGACCTATGTGAAACCATATGTTTTCACTCCTCATGGAGGAACTCATGATGGATCAGGCTTCAATGGTTCTTTCGATGCTTAGTCCTTCCTTTTAGATTTATGCACTATGTTTGCAAAGATACAATAGAAGTTTACATTCTCTTGTTCAGAATTCTCTCTTCTTTCTCAGACAGTTTAGACATTACAATCCCCTTCCACCTGCTGCAGTTTCCATTTGTTTGGTGGAACAAGTGGCGTTTTTTTCCCATTATCAAGATAGAATAGAAGGTTGCCACTTGTTCTAGCAGAACAGGTGGCATATCTCTAGACATGGCTCTGTTATGTATGATTACAACATATTTTTGAGGTAATAAATATTTTTATTTACAAAAAAAAAGACTACATCCATGGAATAATGTACATTCTATTATTCAGGGAGAATCAAGGTATGATCAACTTACAATCATATCGACTTTCAAGGAGAAAATGTCATCAAAGAGAGATTTGAACTTGAGATTGGGGAATACAAACAATTCCTCCCAATCATCAAGTCTACACTTCCTTGAAAAATTCTCACTTCATTTACAAATGTTCCAATTATATATCAGTATTATGAAACAAAGCCCGTAAACATAAAAAAATACATATTTTAATTTAAGATTATTTTAAAAAAAAAATTATATTATAAAAGATATATTTTTTTATTTCATATTATAATTTTTTTACATATGTTTAAACTTTAAAAATTATTTGTTAAAAATATTTGATCAAATTAAAATTAATTATTTTTTTTTCAATAAAAAATTTATATTACCTCCAAAATCCGGAAACCATACACATACTAGAGGACTTGGCATTCGGTATGTCATGTAGAAATTGGAAACCGCCAAGTCCCTAGTAAAGATATTCAAGAGTATTTTAGTTTCCAAAATTAACTGTACAAACGAGCATAGCTATTACAAAAATGACTTGAAAGCTTATGGAAACACTTGTATATCATAACAGAAAAAAATTGAAAGACTTAAGAAGAACTTCATACACAAGAAGCACTATCGCTCTCATTTCCATGAGGAGGTTGATTCCAAGATGTGTTGATGATTGCAACTATGTGAGACATTCTTCAACTTACAAACTTGAGAGAAATCCCCTGAGAAGGGTGTGTGGTTCCTATTTGAGACAGAGCTGGAACGTAGAGATGGCCTCCTCCTTACAAAGAGTTGAGAAGAACTCTAGATGATTTGCCTGTGTAACGCATGTATAAAGGAGATCTTCTAAGTTGGACGTGCCTGTGGCTGAGCACAAGGTGAACGTGTGAAATCCCAAAATGTTGGGTGCACCGTCATGAGAACAGAAATGAAGATAATGTATTAGCCTCCTCTAAGAAGAAGAGTTGATGAGAAACTCTGTTAAGGTCCTAACCCGCACATAGGTAGATCAATGTATTCGGATGTAATAAATGTCAATATTAATAAGACCTTTCAATAAAGTAGAATAAGGTGGATGTAAGAAGACCTAATAGAAGCTTCCGCTTCTAGAAGGATCTTCCTCTAGATGCTTCTTTTTAGTATAAATAGGAGTCGAGGGTATGAGAACCCTAGCTTGGATATTATTGTAACAGAGTGCTGCTCGATTGGAGGTTGCCCCCTCGAAGAGGCCTGTGAACATTGCTATCTGATTTAAAGTGCTATTTATGTTGCTATTTCGTATATCATTTCTATGTATTGTGAAGATTATGCTGGATATTTTACTGTTATTCTGTCATTTCTAGCATTTTGTTTCTGTTCTGCATATTTTATATATCTGGTATCTTGCAAGTGGTATCAGAGCGCTTTCCTTGGCAGAAATTGTGGGTATTTTTTTTTTCAGGGTAGAGACATATTTCGGCGTCTTTAAGCCACAGAGATATGTCGTTACGTGCATAAACCCGCGGTTGAGGGATTCATACACGCAGGAAATACAAGTGGTTCTTAAGCGCACATTTGTTGGCCACCCTTGTAACCCCTGTTGGTACCCCTTCGAGTGGT
>ML790711.1:378936-389191 GCA_009831015.1 Picea engelmannii
CCTCCGCACCATTCTAGTCTCAGGGCCAGTTTATCGAGGGAGGTTCGATCCAGCTTATCCTGAGGACCTAGGGCCATTCCGATAGTTGGGTTTTGTTTGCAGGGGCATGACCATCAGTTGAAGGATTTTCTTGAGGGTTATCATCATTCTACATTTGTCTGCAGATTGGGACGTCTTGGAGCCATAGGGGATATCCTGTGATTCAGTAAAACTCAGATCTAGGGAGATCTGCTTGAGATCTGAGCCTGAAACTTCTCCCACGGGATTATCATAGCTTGATCTATATTCTTGGAGAGTTTCAGAGAATTTGGAGGCCTCCTTCATCAGGGCCGAACCTACTAGGGTTTCAGTCATCTAGTGGGGCGCACCATTTAGTGGAGATTTCAGATCTACAACGATTGAGAGGGATCTTGGAGATTCAAGCATCTGGGTTGTTCTTACCATCACCCGATCTATATTCTTGGAGAGTTTCAGATCATTTGGATATCTCCTTCATCAGGGTCAAACCAGCTAGGGTTTCAGTCATCCAGTGGGGCACACCATTCAGTGGAGAATTCAGATCTACGNAGTTCGAGAGGGGATTTGAGAATTTGGACATCTGGGTTTTCCTTGCAGTTGCTCGATCTATCATTTGGCATATTTCTCGGGATGATTGGACACTTTGGGTAGCAGGGCAGAATTACTCAGGGCTTCAGCATTCTAGCAGGACGTGGCACTTTCCAGCTTGGAGGTTGAGTATTAGTACGGCTCAAATCTGCTTGATTTAGTCTTCATTGTATATCCAGCCTTTGGAGGCTCATTTTGTATTGTCGGGAGCATTTTGTAGCAGCTCATATCTATTGCTTGTACGACCATCTGAGGTTTATGCCAGATCGGCCATCTATTGTATTGATCTTACATTGCTCATAATAAAAAGGTCAGATCTTTTCTTGTGCTTCTAAATCTTGAATATATTGTGATCTCCATGTGTTGATGAATCTTGTATACACTTAAAAACTCAATAAATTAGCAGTAGTTAGTGATTCCAAGAAAGAATTTGGCTTGGGATCATTACAAGGTGTCTCCCATATGATTTGACACATGTGCTCTGCCTGAGAGCTGATCTGATTGCTTCTTCCTACATTCAGATTCATAGTGCCCATACTTTTTGCAATAATAGAATTGTATGCTTGTTTTTCCATTTGATCCCCTCCCTCTGCCTCTTTTATGCTGGAAATTCTGATGTTGATTTTGTTGTTGTTGTCTTTGACCTTGGAAATTCTGATTCAGATATTGTTGTCTATTACCTCCAGTGGAATGAGAGTTATTTTGATTGCTCCCTCTTCCTTGGTAACCTCTACTTCTTCCTCTACCTCTCCCTCTGCTAAAGGGGAATTGAGTTTTGAAGGCATTTGAGATTGACTCATCTGTGAGATGCAGTCTGGTCTCATGTGTCACTAGAGAACCAATTAGTTGATCTGTTGAAAATCTTGACAGATCCTTGGATTCAAGGATTGCTGTTACAACCATTTCAAATTTCTTGGGTAAACTTCTAATGATTTTCTCAACAATTCGTTGATTAGTGATGGTTTCACCAATCAGTCTGATCTGGTTCATGATTCCCATGACTCTAGTCATGAACTGCTCCACATTTTCGGACTCTGTCATCCTTAGAGTCTCGAATTGCGTCCACAAGGTCTGCAGTTGAACTGTTTTGACCCTGTCATTTCATTGGTAGGAAGATTTAAGGATGTCCCAGGCCTGTTTTGAAGTACTAGCGCCTGTGATTTTTGAGAAAATCGAGTCATCCACAGAATTTTGAATCCAGAATTTAGCTTTATTTTCTCTGTTTCTTTGCGTTGCCTAAGCAATTCACTGCGGATTGGTCATAGTAGAAAGGGCTGCTAGATCTGGTTCCACATATCCAAGATCCACTGGTTCCCAGCACTCTTGTGCTTGCAAGAACAATCTCATTCGTAGAGACCAAAACTCGTAATTCTTTCCCAGAAGAATCAGACCCTGAGTTTGTCCTAAATTGCTAGATGACGCCATAAAAAAAAATTTCAGAAAAAATATAGAGGGAAAGTTCGTATTTACCTCCAATTGCCGATTTGCCAATTTGTCGATGGCCGAGGGGAGCTTATTGGGCTTGAATTGGCCCTTAGTTTCCTTGCAATCTAACCATGCACTTTAATGTTAAGGCACTACAGGATTTTCCGGCTCTTTGTCTTTTAAATCACCGAAATGCGAAAAATTGCCTTTGGACAATTCAACGGTCCAGACCTTCTTGTGATCTGACGGTCCAGATCTTATCGGGATATCGTGAATCGGGATTTCGCGAGTTCTGATGATGAGTTCTTCTGACTCCTCGATTCCCTGATCTCTGATTTTCCGATGGCGCTTTGCTTTCAGGAATGCTTCCGAAAGCCTCGATCTCTGCCATGCATCCCAACAGATGGACGACTCAAATCTGCGTTGGGGATTTCACTGTGGAGATTCCTGATCCCATGATTTTGATGAGATGACGTCAGCGGGGCCCCACAATGGAGCTTTCCTCCTATCGGGATTTCGGACTTCAGAGTTCTGAAGTGCTCGTGTTTCTTGTCCTTAGGATTCGCGAAATGCCGAATCCTAATGTGTCGATGGGCTCTCCCGATATTGCCCATGTGTCTCCTCAAAATGGATGACTCCGATCGTTTACGAGGTTTTCACCATAAAGGAACCCGATCACTTGTTCTTAGGATTCGCGATTTACCGAATCTCGATGCGCCAATGGCACTTTCCTTTTCGGGACTTTTCCTGAGTCCTCGGATTTACGCCACGCGTCCTTGAAAGATGGACGGTCCTGATTTAACCTCGGGATATCACGACTTGCGATGCTCTGTTGACACAACTTCTTTGTCAACTTGAAGCCCCGAATTCCGAAACGCCGATGGTTTCCTCGATGTCCGCCACGTGTCCAGTCAAATGGACGGTTGAGATCTGATCGCGATTTTGGGAATCGCGATTTCTCGACTTTCGAACTAGTGTTGCGATGGTCTTTCAAAACCGCGAACTCCGAAATGCCGATGGAGTGATGGCTTGGATCTGTTGCCACCTATCCTCTGAGATGGACGGCTCACAAGTCTTCTTGGGATTTCGCGATATCGCGTATTGGAATTTTTGGAGAGCAGTCTCCTTTGCTCGTCCAACTCCCGATTCCCAATTTTGTGATGAGATAAGATCGACTGCTCACGATATTTCTCGATCCAATGGTCCAGGATGGATGGTCCAGATGATGTCGCAACTTCACAAGTCGAGATTTCTCCTATGCACTGCAGAGGACTAAACCTTGTGCACCTTCTCGCTGATCCAACGACTGTCAGTCCTTTGCGCAAGATCTAATGGCTGAAACTCTTTCGCCTTTTCCATGCTCCCTTCATCCCTTCTGAACTGGTTTCCCACTCTGGATGCGTTCGCAGGATGAATCTTATGACCTCAGTGGCTGTTCTTTGCACCTGAGACGCGTTCTTTACTCCTGTGGAAGAAAGATTCGTGAATCTTTCAAAGATTTTAAAGAAATACATGGATTCTTTGTTCACTGCTTCAATCTTTGACAGATTTGAGTGAATTTCAAAAAAAAATTAGACGATGCTGCTTTCTGCAGCAATCTTTAACGATTTTGAATGAATTCTTCGAATTCTTTAAACGTTCTTCCATTCTGCAGCTCTTCTTAGTCAATATTTGACGATTCTTGAAAAATGTGTGAGAATATTTAAAGTTTATTCTTTCTCGATCTTTGCTTCCTCGTTCTTTCGAGTGTAGTACGCTCTGCAACCTCTGCAAGCTTCCTACATTGATCTTTTGAATGTAAGACGGTCTGCTTCCTCGTGGAAGTTTCCTGCGAGGATATTTCGAGAGTATGATGGATGGCTCTCCAAACCTTGTGAAAGAGACTGTGTCACGTGCTCTCAAGATCCGTGAAGCTCTGCGCTGTGAGGATCGTGTTGCTCTCCAGATTGTGTGAAGAAGCTTACTGTTGTAGCTCTGATACCATGATAAATTGTGAAGTAAGGAGAAATTCAGTGAGAAAAGAATAGAACAGTAAATAGTATATTCAAATGTATGAAGAAGAGAGATACAATTAGAAGAACATCCTATGCAATGGAAGATGGCTGAGCTAAATAGGCTCAAGCAAGACAAAAATAGAAAGTACAGCTATCCAGTGTAGCTGGCAGTGTACAGTCAGACTGTTGAGGTTACATTATATTTAACAAATAGCAGTAGCACCAAGTATTACCCAAACATTCTCATATCTTTTATGTTGTCTTATATTTTTTTTTGGTTGTTCAGAAATCAGATGCAGCAGTAGGAGACTTCACCATCACATCAAAACGTTCTCAAAAAGTACTATTTGCACAACCTTTCTTAGATTCTGGTTTAATGGCAGTTGTTCCATTGAAAAATCAGGATACCATTAGTTTTGGCAGGGTTTTTACGAAACCTTTCACCACTGAAATGTGGCTACTACTGGTAGGGTTCTTCATCTCTGGAGGAATGGTGGTTTATATTTTGGAGCACAGAAACAATAAACAATTGGTGGTTCCGAGGGTAGCCTAGCAAGCAATTCAGAAGCATATTATGGTAAGGAACAACTTTGGCCATGCCCTATTTTATATACCTATCAATTGGACTGGACAAAGCAACTATGGCAGCGATGGAACGGCTTGGAAAACACATTAAATTTAGAAAAGTTTGTTTGTGTGTAGGTTCAGTTTTATAACTTGGTTCACTAATCACGGTACATTTTTCTCTTTCTATATCACACTCCAAACGAGGCTGCGTGTCATCAAACACGCAACCCAGTGGGGTTTCTTATTAGCTTGATAGATTGTGGCTGAACATGTGTTCGTCTAAGTTCCTCGCTTGTCGAAGTCTTAACACCCTCTTATTGTCATTTTTTCTTCTAATTTTTAGTTGTGTACCTGACCACAATATGCCCCATTTTCTTATAATAAAATTAGTTAGTGATTTAAGTTTTTGGTTAGTCTTATTAAGGACTTGGCTTCTTTATGGATGTGATAAAGGTTCTCTTCTAATGTATTTTTATAATTTTATCAATATAAATTATTATGTTCTCTTATTTCTTGGAAATGTCTATTTCCATTATTTGCCTAATCCACTTATAGAAGTGCAATTATCATTGATTTTGCATGTTTAGTATTATTCCTATTCATTTTCCATTTTATGTTCACATTTGGTGATTAGGTCATTAAGCTGAGTGAATTTTCCCTATCTCAATGTTTAATTCTCACTTTTTTTTTTTTTTGAAAACTTAAAAAAAAATACCAAATCAAAGTCCAAGCTTATGTATTACAAGAAAAAGGGGATTTTAGTCCTCATTAGTGTCAATATTTGTGAAATATTTTGGAAATCCCTTATTTTAAAATAGTAATACAATTTTGCAAAAGTTGTGTATATGTGGGGATATGCAAGTGGTGCTAAGATTTATGGTGCAAAAGTGGAACTTGTAAGGGATTTAATTTATGGTGTTAACTGCATAGGTGGAGTTCCATGGTGTATGGTATATGGTTTCTAATCAATCTAGTTGCAATTGACATGCACTAAGAATGACTCTTATCTTAAGGTGAACTTATCTTCACCATGCATCCCTTCCCTTCTAGTGAAGAGTTGGTGATGGGTGGAAACGAACTAGAACTAAACTCACTTCATTTGGGGAGAAAGGAGAATCTCAAAAGAAATCTCAAGCACTTGCATGAGCTCTTAGGTAGGAGGGTACCGTCAAGGGGAGTAAAAGCACATGTACTCAAGAAAAAAGAGGGAAATGCCTGGGAAGGGGTCCAAAGGAGAGATGAATAAACGTCTCGGGTAGGAGTCTCGAAGAGATATGAATACAAGAAAATATAAATAAGTTCTTCTTTTAAAAACAACTTAAAGATATGCTAAAAGATAAAGCCATTGCAAGAAATTTTCTTCATGATAGAAAAATATGAACTATGAAAATCTCTTACCCATTCTAGATTGACATTATGCAGAAAAATCTAAAGAAGTTATCAACTGAGACAATCTTTAATCAACAAAATTGGCCTCTTGATTGGCCTCCTTCTTTCAATAAAAGAGTAGTCTTTTACATTTGTTCATAGAGTCCAAAAGATAAACAACCCTTTTTCTCTAACTTTCACCCTTTCTTATATAACCTTTACAAAACAATTAAACTAACTTCTTTAACTCTTAACCCTATTCCAACTTGTTGAAAGATTGGTTGCCATTGGATTGTTAAAAGATGGGTTGTCATTGATGTCAACCCATGAACAGGAGGTTAACAAATTGCATGTTAGTTGCATGTCATTAACAATACATTATGAGTTGGCCCTAAATTACGAAAAATGTAAATTCTAAAAAAAAACAGCTAATTTTAGAAAATTCTAGGATGAATCTAAAACTGACCAATAACTAAGAGCTAACTAGAGTGACACTATTCGCCAACTCACATGATTACATGCATAAACAAAGAGATAATTGATAATTAAATAAATAAACAAAAAAAAAAACACTAAAACTCGAATTTGAGGCATCATATGAAGGAATTTGTCTCCCCAAAAGTGTCGAAATGGATTTCGATCTAATATATTAGATCGAAATGACAGTGAACTCTTCGAGACCCATCTCCCTGTAAAATTTCATCCCAATCGGATGATTGAGTCAAAAGTTACGACTCTCGGAAATGCCTGCATTTTTTATGAGATCCTCATTGGAAACACATATATACAGAGAAGAGTCAATTGAATATTTGTGTGTGAATATAGATTGACAGATCTGAAACAGTGAGATGAAGGAAACAAATTTTAGTGAAGGGAGAAGTTTACAGGAGTTGAATGTACTTTAGAAAAGTTACTACACCAATGTCTTTGAGGTAATCCATGAGTTGTAGAAGGGAAAAACATGGAAATTCGCGAGCAAGCAGTGTACAGGTCGCGGATTTGTGAAGGAGACAAGAGAAAGATCATATATCTAATCCACCAAGTCAGATATAGATTTAAGGAATGTCTTCATGTGTATGTTAGGGGGTGTATTCTGAAGAAATCAAGAACATATATGTCTTAGTGATTCATAATCATTTCATTTGGAGAACTCTCTTGTGGATCTTGGTATGAGGTATGTGTGGTTGCAGTCTTGATGAGATATGGAAATCATTAGCAACAATATAAATATTAGAAACAAATGTAGCAATAGTTTATCAGTTACAATGACAAAGTTAGTGACATATTAGTCTACATTTACATTTCAGGGCAGTTGGATGGTGCAAGGAAAGGGGTTTGTAGCCTCCTTTCGGTTGGAGCTGATAAATTAGGGAGTTGGAGCTTCCTTCAGGTTGCAGCCTGTAAATAGGGAGTTGGATCCTCCTTCCAGTTGTAGCTGGAGAAATAGCAAGTTGGTGATTCCAATGAATGTACTCTTTGATAAATAAGAAAAGCATTCCATGGTTTTCTCCCGCATTGTGTTTCCACGTAAAATTCTGGTGTATTGTGTTTATGTGATGTTTATGCATTGAATTATCCTGTTGATGATATATTGAATGCTAATGATAAACTATTGAACATTATTAGAGGTTTTATATTGTGGTTAAAAGTAACAATTGTACTTATACTAATTCACCCCCCTCTCAATATTCCAACAAAACTAAGGTCTTCTTCTTGGTCACTTGGTACATTTTTTTATATTCCTCCCATTTCTCAAAAAGACTTTCACAAAGTTCAATATGAGGAAAAACATGTTGTTTTAATGGGTCCCCCAAAGTTATTACATCATTTTATAACCTTTTAGTATATTTCTTAATCTTAAGAAAGAAGAATTCAAAGGAAGCCACTTTCTTAGTTTCTTCATCAAGGATTTTTTCTAAGTGTTTATTCTCAACACTTTGGATTGCTTGAATTTCTTCTTTAAGCTAAACCATGGAGTCTTCAAATTGTTTCATCACATGTTCCACTAGATAAAAATATTATGGAGGGCCAAATGAAGGTAATTCACACTTTACTGTAATGTCCTCTATACAATCCCAAATTTTCAAACATTGTAGCCAACATTGTTCTATGTTTCTTAGATTATCTCGAGCCAAATTTTCCTAGAAACTCAAATCTATTTCTATTTCTTGAATCTCCTTCTTTAAAAAAAAATTGATATTATGATTCTCCTATCCCCTGAACTTATGGATTTCCTTAATAACCGTGAGTTGATCATAGGTCTTTGCTTGAGTCTCTTTCCACAATAAAATCATCTTATACGTAATGAAATGTTGTAATGTATGCTCTTGCAACTTGAAAGATCTAGAATAAAAATCTCTTATAACATTTCTATTGGATTCAGATGTAGATGCCACATAATCAACAAATGTTTGATTGATTTCCTTCGTAGATTTTTCAAACTCAATTTATTTTTCCAACTTTTTTATTTTGTTAGGGACCTAACCCCTCATGTATGTAGAAGAATGTATTCGGATGTAATAAAGGTCAATATTAATAAGGCCTTGCAATAAAGTAGAATAAGTTGAATGTAAGAATACCTAATAGAAGCTTCCGCTTCTAGAAGGATCTTCCTTTAGATGGTTCTTTTGATAGACATATTTAGTATAACTAGGAGTCGAGGGCATGAGAACCCTAGATTGGATATTATTGTAATAGAGCTATGCTCGACTGGAGTTTTCCCCCTCAAAGAGGCCCGTGAACATTGATCTCAGAATCAAAGTTCTCTTTTTGGTGTTATTTTTATATCATTTCAGTGTTATTGTAGTGTTGTTCTAGTTATATTGTTATTTATCTACCATTTATAGCATTTTTTTTTTCTGTTCTGTATACTTTTTATATTTGGAATATTACAGGTGGTATCGAAGCACTTTCCTTAGCAGAAAATTGTGGGTTAATTTTTTTTTCAGGGTAGAGACGTATTCCGACGTATTTAAGCTACATAGATCTATGTTAAGCGCATAAACCTGTGGTTGAGGGATTCATACATGTAGGAAATACAAGTGGTTCTTAAGCACACATTTGTTGGCCACCCTTGTAACCCCTGTTGGTACCCCTTCGAGTGGTAGCGCATCATACAACACCTGTATATGGACTGACCTAGATTTCCTTAAGCCCTCTTTAGATAAACCGATCATCAACCTGACTGCTATGGTGTCACTAAGAACAAGACTCGGGAAGATACTCTCTAGCACTTGGGTAGTCGAGTAGTACAACTAAGGGCACGGTTGTTACAAGGGAAAAACTCTCTATGGCCAAAGGTAAACCACAACAGACATGTATGACTACAGAAATCAATTCAATTCCATTGTATGTTATATAAACTAATGTTCATGATAAGAAAGAGGCCTACCTCGATCCAACATTCGATGATGTTCCATCTGTTGTCGTCCTATAATTATAGGCAACTCGATTCTTCGATTGTTGATTTGGCGTTTCTCTCGTGATGACGAAGTATGGCTCGGTTGATCCTGTTTCCTCCCTCCATTCTTTTCGCTCGATCCCCCATCACCCTGCTGCATCCTTCATACACGTTGTGCCCTCACTCCCTTGTCCTGTGGCCCCATTGACTACCTCTCGCCCGTCACCCGTCCATGAATAAACAAACTTAGGATAAAAACATTAAGTTAATAATGCTATCAATAAAGTTGGTTAGATTAAATAAGTAATGTTAGTATAGCTAGGATAAGTTAAACTAATAAATAAATAATTAGTTAATAATTAATTAATTATTAATTAAGTTAAAAATCTAGGTTAGTAACTAGTTAATATCTAAATTAATTAATATTTAAAACAAATAATATAAAATACAAAAACATAAAACAAATAAACTATATTAAAACAAAAACAAAGCATAATAAAAAACATAATAAAACAAATATAAAACAAAACATTATAAAACAATTTAAAAAACAAAATATACACAAAACATAAAAAACATATAATAAAATTAAAACAAAAACTAAAAATTAAAACGTGAACAAAACATAAACAAAAAACATAAAGTATTTAAAAAAACAAAACATGTATTAAATATCCTAAGCCTACCCCCCCACCCTCCTACCATACATCACACTCCACTCACCCCCCTCATACCTCACCCCTACGTCACACTCCACTCCCACAAAAACTCCCGCTCACTCAAGCCTCAACGCGCACCTTACACCCCCGTACAATCATCAAAGTTTAACATTCAAAACCACGGCCCATAAAAATTCCGGACCCCCCCTCACCATCCAGAATTTAACGAGAGGAGG
>ML790711.1:389200-399516 GCA_009831015.1 Picea engelmannii
AAAAAACCTCTTACCACCATGGGGGGGGTCCGGAATACCGCCCTCTCGTAAAAAAACCACTTTTCTCAAAAAATTGCCATTTTTGCCTGTTTTACTACGTCTTCTTCCGGAGTAGATTCTGAGCAAATAAAGATGGATTTTAAAAATCCAAGAGAATTTTTTACTCAGCACGGGCTGAAGAACAAAAACCTCTCTCAAGTTTTTTGAAAATGCCATGAGCAGGGAGAATCGAAGCCATCTTCAAGGCCCATTTTTCCAGATTCTCAATTTTCCGTTACAGTCCCAATCTTACAGGAGCTTTTACGGCCAGCTGGGGACGAATTTGGGGAAACTGAAGGAGGTTTTTGTCCAAAACATGCCCATATACAATAACCTCCTTCATTGTTTTCCCAAGTGTCATCATTCAAGAGAAAAACACTTCTGTTCAGACCCCGTTTTTGCAGAAAACCGGTCCGTCTTTCATGGCAGACTGTTCCAAATTTTGTGGGAGTGGTGGCTATTTTTGGCCGAGGCGGTTAAAATGACTCTCGCAACTTGATGAGGAGACCTATCCTATTTATAGAGATGATTTTTAATGTAAAAATGTTGATCAGTGAGGGAACCATGATGAAGTTTTTATAAAGCAGCTCACAGAGCCAACTGTAGTTTTTTCATCAATTCAGATAATACAGTCGCAGTAGTTACAAGATTCTTGTGTCAAGTATATTGGTGAAGTACTCCTCCAGTAAATTGTTTTCTCTGTCTCCATATGTTTTCTTTCCTTATTATTCGACAGAAGTTTATGATCAGAATTTGTTGTAAGATACACTCTGTTTCTGGCTGTGGATAATATTAATGTTTTCTTCTGATATTCAATGGTAGAATTCTTCATTGCTCTGTTGCTAAATTGATCATTTCTTTTTCCTCCTCTTTCATCTCATTTAATTTTACTAGATCCATTAATTTTCCTACCTTTCCCTGTAAAGCTATCTGTAGGATTTGTTTTTCATTAAATCTCAGTGTATGACTCCATTGCCCATGGTTCCTTTTCTCTGCTCTTACCAATTTTAAAATCCAAATTTTGGACCCATTAACTAGCCTAATATTCTCTTCAAACAAAGCTATATCAGATAGAAAGATCCCTCTTTGAGTCTTAGAGGGATAGATCCAAGACTCGAAGTGGTTTTGATGTTACCTCTATGACTGCCTCACAGCCTTGGGAAAATTACAGAGTGCTAACAGAATGGCGACCATACTCGGGAACTCTCCCCAGTAGTACACTTCAAATATTCAGATCTGACCACTGATGGTGGACAGTGGCCAGACACAAGAAGGCTGAGATCATTCACCTAGTGACTACAAATAGCTCTAGACAGTGCCAACTCGAAGACTCCGCTGGAGGAAGAAACTGAAGCATGGTCAAGCAGCCTAGAAAGACCAGGTACCCAAGCTCAAATTGCAATCAAGACATCTTTGGTTTTATCTACAATTATGTCTTGTCTTTTTCTAAGCTTGATCAAAAGTATATTGTTAAAGATTACTTTGACCATCAGTCAATTGATGAGTCTCAAGAGATCATATCCCAAATTGTAGATTATGGACATACTCATACACCTGTGCACATCCCAGATGCACCTGTAGAAACCCTAGTGAGACATAAGCCTCCTGCTTTGTCTCCTACTCTTGCTAAACCTCTGGATGGTTGTAAGCCTCTTTCTTCATCTCCTGTGCTTGCAAAAGTCCAAGACCGATACAAGCCTCTAGATTTACCTCCTATTCTCCATGACCTCCCTGTCAATTACATCAATAATCTACCCAGGTTTGATGGAGAGAAGGCCAATATTACTGCTGAAAAGCATATCCAAAGTCTTGAGGATTTTCTTGACCTTTTTGAGGTAGAAGAAGATGATGTCCACATTAGAATGTTTTCCCTATCTCTGGGAGGTAAAGTTAAATATTGGTTTAAGAACCTTCCAGTCGCAAGCATCATAAATTTTCAGCAGTTCATGAAAGTTTTCTTGGATAGGTGGGTGGTCATGGGAAATGTTTTCCCCCTCCTAGAAGAGTATGACCACTTGAAAAGAAAGCCAAGGGAGACAGTACAATAGTTCTCAACCAGATTCAATGATTTGTATCATTCCATACCTGTGGATGTAAGGCTGCCTCCTGGTTTGGCTAAATTTCATTTCCCAGAAGCTTTTGATCCTGAAATGGCATTCCAATTAAGAGAAAGGAACACAACAAGCTTTGAAGAAATGCAGAACATTGCAGTTGATGTGGAGACCAACTTGTTGATCAAGAGGTCAAAGTTAAAGAATAAAGAAATGGAGCAGCTGAAGTCATCAGAAGCTAAACTGGAGATTTTGGCCAGTACCATGGAAAAGCTGATGCAGAAGATTAACATAAAAGAGGAGCTTGCTGTCCAAAGACATCATGTTCCATTGATTTCAGAGAAAGACACGGTCATAGTCCCCAAACATTTTTCTACTCATCCTGGGTACCATGGTTTGAATAATGATTCGTTCATGTATTCAATTCACAGCACAGTCAACGATGAAGCTCCATCTTGACTTGTAGAGGAACAACTAGCTGACATGATATGCATGTTCAATGGCATTTCATCCGTGGATGATTTACCCAAGTGTGACCAGTATGATGATGATCATGAATCTGAAATAGAGGTTGTTTGTTCAAAGATACCAGTAGCATGTCCTTTGCAGGAAGGATATCATTTACAGTTCAGATGTGACAATCAGCCCATGCATAACAGTCATGACAACGATGAGGAAGAGACAAAAAATCTTAGAGTAGGTGAAGACACTTTGCCCTTATGTTTCTCATCTTTTCAATTTCAGAAAAGAAACTCTAGGCTAGTTGTAAATAGTGAAGACAAAAATTCCTCTGACCAATCAATTGATGGTACCATTAAGGATATGGAGGCTATTCTAAACCCAGAATCGCAGCCCATGACCTACATTGATTTTCAAATTCTTGATGAAAGCTTAAAGCCTGAGACAAACTGTGAGTTAATCCAAAGTAACTCTGTACCATTGTGCTTTAATTCATTTCAAATTTTGAAGGATATTCTTGGGCAAGAGTTGAAGGATAAATACATAAAAGGTCAGGAAATATCATTTGAATCAATGCAGTAGTCTTGTCAGTCTTTTCAGGATCCAATAGCTGATCGGTTGGATGGCCTGTGTGGTCAAAATTATTCTTCATTCACCAGTCATGAGATAAAAAGTTGCTATGATAGGGATATGATTAGACAGTCAGTTACAGGGCTGTGTTCAGCAGAAGCATCAACTCAAAACTCATCAGGAAAGTTGCAGCCATGTCAAGAAATGCATAAGGATGAAAATAACGTAGATACAGTGCCAGAGCTGCCATCCAAGAATCAAGGAGCATGTCATTTCTACCTTGATCCTGTAGCTACCTATATGGAGAATTTTCTCACTGTGGAGCCGCAATATTTCTCTGACACTACTTTTGTTTTCCAAGATTGTCGAGGCCTCTATGATAAAGATCATTCATGTTTTAGGCAGTGGCTTTTTCACTTTGCAGTTTTGAGTCGATGGGCAAAAGGTCAAGCTACACTTTTCACTGTGCTAACAAGCAGTCAAGCAATCAACTGGTCTCAGAAGCTAGTTGATTGGCTGCATTGGCATTATTGTATCATTTAGAACAATAAAATCGTCAGTAGTGTAGGGTAGGTAGCAGTTATGAATAAGCTCAGCATCCCGAGCATCTCTTTTTCAGCAGTGTTTATTTTAATTTGGTTTCAGTTGCAAGATAAAAATAGGTACAGGTTGCAGAATAAGACTTTGGGATCAGCCCAATGGATAAAGAACTGGTCTGCATTATTCACAGGTCTGTGGTTCTTGACACCTCCATGAAGAAGCTACCATCCCCAGGTGGAGCCTATGTTGGTGTCCTATAATTATAGGCAACTCGATTCTTCGATTGTTGATTTGGTGTTTCTCTCGTGATGATGAAGTATGGCTCGGTTGATCCCGTTTCCTCCCTCCATTCTTTTCGCTCGATCCCCCATCACCCTGCTGCATCCTTCATACACGTTGCATCCTCACTCCCTTGTCCTGTGGCCCCATTGACTACCTCTCGCCCGTCACCCGTCCATGAATAAACAGACTTAGGATACAACATTAAGTTAATAATGCTAGCAATAAAGTTGGTTAGATTAAATAAGTAATGTTAGTATAGTTAGGATAAGTTAAACTAATAAATAAATAATTAGTTAATAATTAATTAATTATTAATTAAGTTAAAAATCTAGATTAGTAACTAGTTAGTATCTAAATTAATTAATATTTAAAACAAATAATATAAAATACAAAAACATAAAAAACATATAATAAAATTAAAACAAAAACTAAAAATTAAAACATGAACAAAACATAAACAAAAAACATAAAGTATTTAAAAAAACAAAACATGTATTAAACCTAAGACTACCCCCCCACCCTCCTACCATACGTCACACTCCACTCACCCCCCTCATACCTCACCCCTATGTCACACTCCACTCCCACCAAAACTCCCGCTCACTCAAGCCTCAACGCGCACCTTACACCCCCGTACAATCATCAAAGTTTAACATTCAAATCCACGGCCCATAAAAATTCCGGACCCCCCCTCACCATCTGGAATTTAACGAGAGGGGGGGGGTCCGGAATGAAGTAGTTTTTAAAACCACTCCTCCTCCACGTGGCATGATACTATTCCTGTGGACCCCCCCCACAAAAAAAACTGCTTACCACCATGGGGGGGGTCCGGAATACCGCCCTCTCGTAAAAAAACCACTTTTCTCAAAAAATTGCCATTTTTGCCTGTTTTACTACATCTTCTTCCAGAGTATATTATGAGCAAATAAAGATGGATTTTAAAAATCCAAGAGAGTTTTTTTCTTAGAACGGGATAAAGAAAAAAAACCTCTCTCAGTTTTTTCGAAAATGCTACGAGAAGGGAGAATCGAAGCCATCTTCGAGGGCCACTTTTCCAGATTCTCAATTTTCCGTTACAGTCCCGATCTTGCAGGAGCTGTTATGGCCAGCCGGGGACGAATTTGGCGAAACCGAAGGAGGTTTTTGTCCAGAACATGCCCATATACAATAACCTCCTTCATTTTTCTCCCAGGTGTCATCATTCAATAGAAAAAAACTTATGTTCAAACCTCTTTTTCGCAGAAAACCGGTCTGTCTTTCATGGCAGATTGTTCCAAATTTTGTGGGAGTGGTGGCTATTTTTGGCCAAGGAGGTTAAAATGACTCTCGCAAATTGATGAGGAGACCTCTCCTATTTATAGAGATGTTTTTTAATGTAAAAAGGTTGATCAGTGAGGGAACCATGATGAAGTTTTTATAAAGCATCTCACAGAGCCAACTGTAGTTTTTTCATCAATTCAGATAATACAGTCACAGTAGTTACAGGATTCTTGTGTCAAGTATATTGGTGAAGTGCTCCTCCAGTAAATTGTTTTCTCTGTCTCCATATGTTTTCTTTCCTTATTATTCGATAGAAGTTTATGAGCATAATTTGTTGTAAGATACACTTTGTTTCTGGCTGTGGATAATATTAATGTTTTCTTCTGATATTCAGTGGCAGAATTGTTCATTGCTCTGTTGCTAAATTGATCATTTCTTTTTCCTCCTCTTTTATCTCATTTAATTTTACCAAATCCAGTAATTTGCCTACCTTTCCCTATAAAGCTGTCTGTAGGATTTGTTTTTGATTAAATCTCAGTGTGTGACTCCATTGCCCATGGTTCCTTTTCTCTGCTCTTACCAATTTTAAAATCCAAATTCTAGACCCATTAACTAGCCTAATATTCTCTTCAACCAAAGCTATATCAGACAGAGAGATCCCTCTCTGAGTCTTGGAGGGCTAGATCCAAGACTCGAAGTGGTTTTGATGTTACCTCTGTGACTGCCTCACAACCTTAGGAAAATTACAGAGTGCTAACACCATTGTTACACATTATTTTCATCATCCCTATGATCGTTAATGATGTAAACCTATATGTTGCCTTCAGAAGGGGTCAGTGGCCTGAGTTCCTAAAGAGAGAAGGGAGAAGAACTTCTCCTAAGAAAATAAGTTGCATTTTCCTATGTAAAAACCTTATAAAAATGGATGTTCGCAGGTTGCTATATAGGCAGGGTGCRAGAATGACCAATTCTCGCAGGTTGCACTATAGCCAGGGTGCGAACAGTTTGCAGGTTGCACTATAGCTAGGGTGCAAGAATGTCAACATGTGGGAAAAATGAGCGTTTTCTCGAATCTTCTAGAAGGAGAAGCTTCTATGGTGATGTGGCATCCGAATGGTTTGGATCTTACTTGCTTTCATGATTTAGTGGGATCATCCTAACCTCCTCACCTTATCTTCTTCAGCTTATAAAAGGAGAGGAGTTCTCATGGAGAAAGTTAGCTTTTGTTAGCTTGGGTTAGCTTTGTTGGTTCTTTGGCTTGGAATTATTGGCTTGGTTAGAGTGGCTTTGAGATTTGCTTTGTGAAGATAGATTGTGAGTAGCTATTAGATCTATGGTTTTAGAATCCTTGGAGCAAGAAGTGTGTGGGGAATGACGGAGAGTTGGAAGGGACCTTACGACATCAAGGCAATGGTTGTAATTTCTCTTTCACATTTAATATGATACAGCAATATGTTTCTTTCCCATAAAGTTAGATCTACTTTATTGCATAACTCCTTGATCATATGCATAGATTAGCTATTGAATATATAGAATTGCTTTCACTTTGGTTGGTTCGTGTTGTTTTGATATTGACTGCATGAGAGCGCTGGAGCGAAGCAGGAGCAACAAATATTAAGGAAGCGATTATAAGGTATGTCTCTTATTCTCACTTCCAATTTAATTCAATAGTTAGATTTAGGGAAAGCGATATATTCTGTCCTGTTTTGTTCTAGATCCAGGTGGATCTAGGCAGATCGGTTTGTGTCCGCACTTACGGATTTATCCACTTTGTGTCGCGGTTCCGGTGTTGTTACTTTGAAAAAATTAGAGTGCTTAAAGCAAGCTTATGCTCTGAATACATTAGCATGGAATAATGCGATAGGAGTCTGGTCCTATTGTGTTGGCCTTCGAGACCGGAGTAATGATTAATAGGGACTGTCGGGGGCATTCGTATTTCATTGTCAAAGGTGAAATTCTTGGATTTATGAAAGACGAACCACTACGAAAGCATTTGCCAAGGATGTTTTCATTAATCAAGAACGAAAGTTGGGGGCTCAAAGACGATCATATATCATCCTAGTCTAAACCATAAACGGATGGCCTCATTACTTGGAGGGGGTCCTACGGGAGAAGGAGGAATACCCCCTGACATGGAAGAGTCTGTATCAACCAGAAAAACTTGGGCAGTATCGGGTTTACTCTCGAGCGAGAGAGTAGGATTGACCGATGGAGAGATCAAATCGACCATTATTTTCTGTCCTGTTTTATTCTAGATCCAGGTGGATCTAGGGAGATCGGTTTTTGTCTGCACTCACAGATTAATCTCTGTTACACATTATTTTCGTCATCCCTATGATCGTTAATGATGTAAACCTATCTATTGCCTTCAGAGGGGTCAGTGGCCTGAGTTCCTAAGGAAGGAAGGCAGAAGAACTTTTCCTGAGAGAAAATGTTGGATTCTCCTTTGTAAAAACCTTATAAAAAGGGAAGTTCGTAGGTTGCTATATAGGCAGGGTGCGAGAATGACCAATTCTCGCAGGTTTCACTATAGCCAGGGTGCGAACAGTTCGCAGGTTGCACTATAGCTAGGGTGCGAGAATGTCAGCACGTGGGAAAAACGAGCACTTTCTCGAATCTTCTAGAAGGAGAAGCTTCTATGGTGAGGTGGCATCCGAATGGTTTGGATATTACTCACTTTCATGATTTAGTGGGATTATCCTAACCTCCTCACCTTATCTTCTTCAGTTTATAAAAGGAGAGGAGTTCTCATGGAGAAAGTTAGCTTTTGGTTGGCTTGGAATTTTAGCTTTTGGTTAGCTTTGTTGATTCTTGAGCTTGTTAGCTTAGGCTTGGTTAGAGTGGCTTTGAGATTTGTTTTGTCAAGATAGATTGTGAGTAGCTCTCAGAGCTATGGTTTCAGAATCCTTGGAGCAAGAAGTGTGTGGGGAATGAAGGACAGTTGGAAGGGACCTTACGACATCAAGGCTCAGGTTGTAATCTCTCTTTCATATTTAATTTAATACAGTAATATGTCTCTTTCCTATAAAGCTAATGTCACTTTATTACATAATTCCTTTATCATATGTATAGATTAGCTATTGAATATATTTATTTGCCTTCACTTCGATTGGTTTATACTGTTGTGATCTGAATGGGACAAGAGCATTGGAGCGAAGCTTGGAGCAACAAAGATTAAGGAAGCGATTACAAGGTACATATCTTCTTCTCACTTCCCATTTAATTCAATAGTTAGATCTAGGGAAAGCGGTATATTCTGTCCTGTTTTGTTCTAGATCCAGGTGGATCTAGGGAGATCAGTTTGTGTCCACACTCACGGATTTATCCAATAAAAAAATTGGCGACTCCACTGGGGATCGAACCCAGAATCTCTAGTTTCGCAGACCGGAGATTCCAAGCCAACCAAAAGCTAAGGATCACTAAATCCAATAACAAAATTGGCGACTCCACTGGGGAACAAATTGTTTCCTAGTTAGTCTAGTTTCCCTTGCTTTGATTGCTTGTTTTCTGTTCTCTAAGTCTATGGGAGATCCATCAAGACTCTCTGGATCTAGAAGTTCTCTCAAAAAAATTTCCCTTTTTCCAAATTTTGTGTTTACAGACATTCTCGCACTGTACCCTTTAGTGGCCTGTGAGAATCATTGATGTTCGCACCCTACTGTTCAGTTAGGTGCGAACTTCTCGCACCCTACCAATGTTTAGCCTGCGAGAATACCTAATTCTCGCATTGCACTCTATTGCTAGGCTGCGAACTTGTTTGTGAACATTTTTGGATTGGGTCTGGTCATCTTTTGATGACCCAGTGTTGCTTTGATCAGCTGGATTGAGATTTTAGAGCCTATATTGATCTGATTACAGTCCGCTTGACATCCTTTGAGTTGATTTTAGCCACTTTTGCTTTGTTTGGTTTTGAAGAATTAGTCTCTTGCTTTGAGTGTCTTTCAATTGCAAATCATATGTTTTCTTTAGAATTGTTTAGGGAAAGATCAAATTTCTTCTGAATAGTTCGCTTTAAAAGAGAACTTTTTAGTTTGGGTTTCGTTGTTTTAAGAAAGTTCATTATTACTTTTAGTGAAATTTTTGAAACAAAAAGATTTAATTTCTTGCTTTGTATTAGTTTGGGGGCATTTTTGCATTTGCAGTAGCGAAATTGTATGATCGATATTGATGAGCTTAATAGACTTTGGGACATGTGCATATGGGAATGATAAATGTTTGCTCCTTCTCGTAGCATAGATTTCATCGAAATGAAAAGATTGCATCTTCATATCTTTGCAAAATTTTTCGAGTCGGTTAAAACACCATGTTGTCCATGCCATCTTCCTTTTGAGTAACAACAGCCATAAAATGAAGCACTTATAAAAATTGATTAGACATTTTTATCTTTTTTGGTAGCAAACCTACATTAGATTAGTTGTAGGTCTTTGGAATAGGTGTGAAAGATAACTTTCCAAAGCTGCAAACAAACATAGAATCTTGAGTTAGGGAGCGGTTAAATCCACTTATTACATTTTGTCCTGGGAAGCCCTTCTTACACAAGGGTCAAGCATGAGGTCGCATTGATGTTGGCAGAGTTACTCACCCTGCTTTGTTGACATCAGTGTAGAGATTGCACGTATTACAGGGGTCACTAAGAGGTATACCCACAATGATGAGTGGAAGCCTTTTGAGTTGATTTCGGGCTAGATACCCTGCCCTTGTGTGTGGATCGGACTGTCGACTGTCCCCCCAGGCTTTATTGTTGTTGGTGGTAACCTTAGTGGCCTATCTTTCTAGGTTCTTTACACGAGGTGACTGTGGAGGGGTAAGTCTTCACGGTACCTGGAATCGACGTTGGCCAAACTCACTCGGGCTCCTTGGAGGGTATACCCACGATTATGTGTGGGAGCTTGCACCAGGGTGTAAGTCCATTAAGCAGGTCGTCAACGTAACTTTTCCACCCGCTCTATCTCAGCCCATTCTTATTTTGTTCCCGCGACATTGGATTTCATCACCAATTAGTGCGTTCATTGTGAGAAGGTTTTGTTTGTTTGCTTGCTTCCTAGATTTTTAGCGTGTGCTGTTTGTTTTCCCTAGTGGACTCTAGATTGAATTTATTTAATGGCGTCAGTCCTT
>ML790711.1:410750-430330 GCA_009831015.1 Picea engelmannii
AAGGAGAAGCTTCTATGGTGAGGTGGCATCCGAATGGTTTGGATCTTACTCGCTTTCATGATTTAGTGGGATCATCCTAACCTCCTCACCTTATCTTCTTCAGCTTATAAAAGGAGAGGATTTCTCATGGAGAAAGTTAGCTTCTGGTAGCTTGGGTTAGCTTTGTTGGTTCTTTGTTGGTTAGAGTGGCTTTGAGATTTTCTTTGTCAAGATAGATTGTGAGTAGCTCTCAGATCTATGGTTTCAGAATCCTTGGAGAAAGAAGTGTGTGGGGAACGACGGATAGTTGGAAGGGACCTTACGACATCAAGGCAATGGTTGTAATTTCTCTTTCACATTTAATATGATACAACAATATGTTTCTTTCCCATAAAGTTAGATCTACTTTATAGCATAACTCCTTGATCATATGCATAGATTAGCTATTGAATATCTAGAATTGCTTTCACTTTGGTTGGTTTGTGCTGTTTTGATCTTGACTGCATGAGAGCGCTGGAGCGAAGCAGGAGCAACAAAGATTAAGGAAGTGATTATAAGGTATGTCTCTTATTCTCACTTCCAATTTAATTCAATAGTTAGATTTAGGGAAAGCGATATATTCTGTCCTGTTTTGTTCTAGATCCAAGTGGATCTAGGGAGATCGGTTTGTGTCCGCACTTATGGATTTATCCAATAACAACCATCATTGAGCACTTCGACCCAAAGCTTTATGCCTACAATAAGTTCTTAACAAATGAGAATAGCAAGTACATGGTGATAGTATAGAGGGGTTAGCACATTAGATAACATAATACATTAATAAACATGACAAACATGCTCATGGATAATAATCATATATTTGCATGATACCAATAGGACGGGAAAGGAGAATTTCTATTAATAATTGATCAACAGAAGTGACACCATTACAGAATTCCGTGTCGGCATGGTTCCAAACCAAGAAGCCAAGTTCCTTCCAACTGGGCCTCCACCACTTCAATCCTCCACCAAAGGAAAGCTCATAGGAGAGAGACAATGAGATTCTCTCAACAATAGGGAAAAATATTGGGGGTTGAACACTATGTTCAGACTTGAAAGGAAAAGGGATGTATACTCAATATGAATTAATTTCTCTAGATTAACTTTTCTCTCAAAGTTGAATGCTTTCTCCCCTTTTCCATAGCTCGAAATTGTGCTATTATAGTCTTCAAAATGAAACTGAAGGGTTGAGTCAAAATGTTTCCAGTATGTGGAAGTCCAAGGATCAAATATCTCCTATCGTGTCATGGAAACCCGACTCCATTTTGTATTTTATGGCACAAATCCTGATGTACGTGGGCTGTAGTGGAGCAACCTATGTATACACATGCTGTATAGTAGATATGGCGTGTATATGCGGAAAAATGTGTATTTTTGGCTCTGGATTCATTAAAAAGGGATGATAAGTCTTCATAGGGAAATGGAAAAAAGGCCTTCTCTACAAGATAGCAATGGTGGGGAAAATCTTGCTATAACAGATGCCCCCTAATGTGTGAGATCAGAGGAGTATCTGCGATGGCCGAAATACATTATAAATTACCCAGAAGTGGAGTGGTAGAGAACCAACTGGATGAACTCGATTTCTGTACTGACTTTGCATACATGGCTGCCAAGAATACAATGCAGATCCATGTGGAAAATATACCAAATAAGTGTCTGTGGCCATGAATAGGTAAATACAAATGCGGTTATATGCCAAAAGTTGTCATAATCATGAACAAGGCCCAGTGAAACCAGTCTCAAAATCAATCTGAATATATATATACACCATGGAGTACAATATGATCTCCCATGATCACTGAAGTCGAATAGGTGTTGGTCCAATGAAAGGGAAGCAACAACTCAGGAAAGTTGTGTCCATGTAGTGATGTCTTCAAGTGGTCTACACTATTCGCCAAGGGTGCAAGTCTACATCATGTGAATAAAGGAGTTGAGGTCGAACATAATGAGACATTGTTTGATTACCGGTCATTGAGGTATACTGTTAAAAAACGCGAGACAACCTACCAATAATGAAAGTAGGTATCAAGGCACCGAGTACATTCCTACAAGTGCGAATAAAGGATTCAGTGTCGAACACTTGATAAATCCATTAATTAGGAGACATTGAAGTAAATTTCCCATCTGTCAATGGTCAGAGAGCCTGCTACTAATGATTGTAAGCCTCAAGGTACTCATAAAACTCTATGTCCCGTATCCTGAATAAATGAGTTGAAGTCGATGGAAAGAGACCCTCTGAAAGAAGAGCATTAAGGCATCTCTCATTAGTCATCACAAGGAACAAAGAAGGAGCTTCATGATTTGGTGGAGATCAGATGAAGAACATATTCACAAACCAACGACCATGTGCGTCTTTCGCGTGTACCAAATGCAAGAAGTATACGAAAAATGCCCTTTGAATAGCAGCCAATGATGAAAACTAATGACAAAGGTGAGGAAACCACCAATAAAGATAATGGCATCCAAGACACTACACGAATCCCAAAGTGTGAATAGATGTCTTGCCGTCGAACACAAGGGAAACTACCCAGTCAGTGACCAATGATGAAATGTCAATTGCTAGGTTCAAGGTGACCTACTGATCATGAAAGTAGGGCCAGGGTACATAATAAGACCATAGTATCATGTGATTATGAGACAAACTGAGGGTATGGCCGACATGCAAAGTCAAGATTTCTAAGGAGTGGCCGACACAGGTTGATAGACTTCCTTTGAACAAGAGCATGCGACATATGGTGGACTCTAGCAACATAGACTCAATGATGTGACTATTAGATGTAGGAGGCATCAATAATGTTCTCTATAGGGACTGGAAGAGTAACCAGTCGGTAGAGAAAACTCTGTGATGAGATCAGCTTCTTAAGGCCATGCTAAACCCAAAATTATGATGACACAAGGACTCAATAATTTTGTGCTCTTTTCAAAGGCGACACGACTACTGGAAATTATAATATAGTACTCCCTTTCCGCCCGTCTTTTTTTGTTTTTTCATAACAAATGAATTCTATGATACAGAGGAGGAAACAAGTGTCGTAAGTAAGAAAGACTAGTTCCAGCAGTGGAACGTACCTATGCTTAATGCAAGGAAATGAATGTGGGAGATGGACACTCCGGGTGATGTTCCCTCCAGGGTGTAGGGTGTCAAACTGTGAAGGATATAAATAAGGCTCTGCTTGGTTGAGGATGCAAAAACTCCTTAGGCAACAATTTATAACGCAAAGAAAGAACCGACTAAAGGCTCAATATTGCAAGCGAGAGCATGAGATCCAATCACAACTTAACACCAAAAAATATTATTTTTTATGTCTTGTAGTCTACTTGGTGTGAAAAAGGGGTAAAGTTGTGCCAAATAGACGTCTTTTCAAATCCAATTTACGAGTGTGAAAAAGACAAGTTCACTCGACAATCTTTTCTATTTTTGATAACGAGTCGAAAAAGAGCTTAATTAAGACTCATGACCTTTCAAATCCAATTTAACGAGTGTGAAAGGGACAAATCACTCTACAATCTGTTTGGTTTTTAGACAAGTGAGAAAAGAAATTAACTAAGACTCGTTTGTTGTCTTAATCAACATGTAAAGGGGGAGGCCAAGGCTCCCATCTCATTTTTCTGTGGAAAGTCAATATCTCACGGATAGCTAACAAAAGCTTGGGAAAACCCAAAGCTCTCCAAGTTGAGGAGGAGAAAGTGATAACATAGGATATAGTCTCTGTGATGGTTCAAATAATGTCTCTTAATGGAAAACACATAGGTGGGGGTATGGGATTCCCCATCAGGTCATCCCAATCGAAGGGAACCTCGTCAAGACATGGAGGGAGAGCATTCATGGGAAGAATAAGTCTCTCTCATTTAGAAGGGGGAGGATTTGGAATGTTGATGACATGACTGAAAGGTGAATCAATCTCTTCAGGGAGAGTAGGATTGACTAGAGATTGCACTGGTGTGGGCACTTATTCAATTATAGGTTGAAGAGGATGCATAGTAACGGGGGTAAGAGAATCTTCACCCTTGACAAAGGGGGTGAGGTTGGGAGAGGATTGCATCGGTGGAACCACCAAGATGATCAAAGGAGAAGTGGTGTGAGGAGAAACCACGGATGCCTCAGAATCTGAAGGGCTCTTGGGTGAGCCCCATGCTTTTGGTATCCTGGTAGTAGCTTGGCACAAACGAGTAAGGTGACTTCCTTCACAAGTACCGCAAAGGAATTTAGGCTTACGTCTAAGACGTCTAGGCTTCTCAATGTGACTGGACAGGGAAAGGGAGTCGTATCCTGTATGATGAATAGAGGTTGGAGACGTGACAAGGCTATGATTTGGGGTAAAAAGGATGGTGCCCCCAACATAATTGGTAGAGGTTGGGGAAAAGATGTCGACATAATTTGTAGAAAAATTCGACCCATCTCCAACATGACTGGAAGAGGTTGGTGATAGAGCACTAGTATGACTGACAGTGACTAGGATAGCGATAGATTGCAACATTTGATTCCAAGGTCCGGGGAAAGATTGATTCTGAAAAATTGCAGGCCAGAAAGGATCTTAGTGTACCCCCTGTCCCAACCTAGAAAAGTGGTGGCCAATGCCAAAATGGTACGAAGAGGTTTGGATGGGTATCATCACCGAGGTCTACAAAGAGACCAAGGTAGGATGAGAATTATTTGAGTGAGGATATATGTTGCCCCCTTGTGAAGGGGTCTCATAAAGAGGGTAGCTCGAACCATAAAAATGATTATCCCCATATGAAATACCTGAGGGTACTTGAGGACCTGTCATGGAAAAAGTGTTCGAAGGAACTGACATGGAAGATGAAAGATACATGGGTGGGGTGTAATAAGTGGGATAAACACCCATCTGAGTACTCTCTCCTAAAAGAGAATAGATAGTATTGGATCCATAAAGGGGAAGGTTCCAACCTCCCATGGGGACACGACTCATATCAAACAAAGAAGTAGGCATCGAAGCCATGGTGCCCTCGGGTCCATTGCTAGGATTCGTATATGTGGTCCAGGGAGAGGGTTGCACGGGGGAAGGCATATCAACAAAAAAATGAATAGAGACCCAAGGTGCATACTGAGCGTTGTAGTTCTGCATACCATTGTAAAAAAAGGAAGGGTCCATCCCCATGAAATGAGTAGGCATCATGGGGTGGGTAGCAGTGAATGAGGGAATAAAATAAACTCTACTATCCATAATGATGAACCCAAAATAGACTCCTAAGGCCAACTAGTAGTTAAAGAGCATACCAAAAATTTAAACGGCCAATATGCATGCAAACGGGATAAAGTGGTTGAGTGGCCTCCCTCGCTAAAGAAGGTATGTCTCATCCAAGAGGGACCTGAGACTCCCGGCTAAAGTTTGGAGGTAACACAATCAATTATAGGGGCCCTCGTGGGCTTAACAATTAGTTGGTCAGATCCTCCTTGGAGAGGTAATACTCCATAAAGGTTGTGTGTTGTCCAACCCCCATCTGACCCAGGGTACAATCAGAATAACCCCTGCAAGTTACCTATGAGATACCTAAGTCAAGCAACTAATAAACCACTGTATAAATGATGCATAAGCGAGCAGTCGTAAGTCTGGGTCACTGTATGGGTGGGGTAGCAAAGCACAAAACCTTGAAAGCACCACCTCTCATAGAGGTATGGGTACTAGCAAGATCCCCAAATACGAATAAATCCACAGAAATGTCTCTGACGCTAGGTGAGTATCCAGGGGTTATCCCTTCAACTAACTTAGAACGACCTCGTGATTAACTCCGGTGTGAGAGGAGCCTCTTGATATTACCAATTATACAATGGAATTATCAACTCCAGTCTCAGACACATATGTTGATTTAATTTCCTTGGATAAGTTTACTCACAAAATCCTATTCTAAGGCACTAAATCCTAGACTAGTTTGTGCACCCTAAAAATAAAATCGTGACAAATTAATTTTAGTTTAAAGCGTAAATTTTATTGGCCGTGATTACTCAAAAGGGTATGGAAGCGAAACTCATGATGTTATGACTCTAGAAGAAGATAATATGAATATAATGCAAAGTCTATCTTTAACTTTTTAATGAATGATATGCTAATAAAAACAATGCAATTTTCAATTTCAACTTTGCAATTCAGAAGTAAAATGCAATCTTTCGCTAAATGCACTAAGCTAATGATAAAGGTTCAAAGACAAAAATGCTAACCAATGCAAAAATGGCTATTTTTTTGTATTTTCAATATATTAAAGAGAAAATGCATGGACTGAAAAGAAACTTGATATATAAATTCTACTATGTATAAACAAAATAACTTCAAGAAGAATACCAAGAGGCCAAGCAAATAGCCCAAGGTTCAAGGACAAACCAAAAATGAAAAATAATGAGAAAGACTGCGCCCAAAAATTCAACTCCCAATAGGTTTCCTGTCAACCCATAGAAGCTCAACAGGCACTACGGAGACCTAAGAAGGCTCAACAATCATCAAATCCCACCTAGCAGTCACTAAACCAAGAAACAAGCAAGGGAAAGTGGTATACGTGACTGTCAGGGAAACTGGGTGTATACACGCATCTAGCAGTGAGACAACACACATGTGTACATGACTGTCAAGGAAATAGGGCATGTACATGCTTGAAAACAAGGCCAAGCAAGGGTAAAAAGGCTAAAAACTCAGACCTAGAGTGAACAGAATCTGTCAAGTAGTGATACGACAAGAAACATAAAGGAAAAAGAGAAATTCATGAAGAAAAAGTACTTCAACCCTTAGAAGGAAGATCTCTCCCCAGTGGATTTGCCAATTCTGTTACGAGGGAAAAAACTCTCTATGGCCAAGGGTAAACCACAACAAACAGGTATGACTACAGAAATCAAGTCAATTCCATTGTATGTTATATAAACTAATGTGCAAGATAAGAAAGAGACCTACCTCGATCCAACGTTCGATGATGTTCCACCATTGATCACTTCGACCCAAAGCTTTATACCTGCAATAAGTTATTAACAAATGAGCATAGCAAGTACATGGTGATAGTATAGAGGGGTTATCACATTAGATAACATAATCCATTAATAAACATTACAAACATGTCCATGGATAATAATCATATATTTGCACGATACCAATAGGATGGGAAAGGAGTATTTCTATTAATAATTGATCAGCAGAAGTGACAACATTACAGACTTCTGTGTTGGCACAGTTCAAAACCAAGAAACCAAGTTCCTTCCAATTGGGCCTCCACTACTTCAATCCTCCACCAAAGGCAAACTCATAGGAGAGATACAATGAGGTTCTTTCAACAATATGGAAAGAACTTGGGGGCTGGACACTGTGTTCAGACTTGAGGGACAAAGGGATGCGGACTCAATATAAAGTAATTTCTCTAGAGTAACTTTTCTCTCAAA
Source organism: Picea engelmannii (assembly GCA_009831015.1). NCBI lineage: Eukaryota > Viridiplantae > Streptophyta > Pinopsida > Pinales > Pinaceae > Picea > Picea engelmannii. The sequence goes on from ML790711.1 coordinate 418,147, forward strand.
GTTGAATGCTTTCTCCCCTTTTCCATAGCTCAGAATTGTTATTTTATAGTCTTCAAAATGCAACTGAAGGGCTGATTCAAAATGTTTCCAGTATGTGGAAGGCCAAGGATCAGAGATCTCCTATCGTGACATGGAAACCTGACTCCATTTTGTATTTTCTGGCACAAATCCCGATGTATGCGGGTTGTAGTGGAGCAACTTGCGTATACACACACTGTATAGCAAATAGGGTGTGTATATGTGGAAAAATGTATATCTTTGTCTCTGGATTCATCAAAAAGGGATGACAAGTCTGCATAGGGAAATGGAAAAAGGCCCTCTGTGCAAGATAGAAATGGTGGGGAAAATCTTGTTATAACAATGGTGTAGCCTTCTTAGTTGTTGCCCTGAGATATTGGGATGAGTAATATTGTTGGACCCCACACGTATATCATAGAGATATATCAAAAGGAAAACCCTTGTCTGTAGAACCCTTGAATACCTAACCCTTGGGGATGAAAACAAAACATAAAACAAACAATATCTATTGCCGTGCAACTGTGTTCGAGTTGCCAAATCACTACACATTTATTCCTGGTTAAGCATTTGGGCATTTCATCACTGCAGTATTCTTCAAACCAGAGTATAACTCCATTGGATTTATCTCTTCACCCTTATCACATTCATACCTATCATTTTTCAACAAAATTTTTGACCCTGCCCACCCCTTTTCGGTTCCCTCCTCATCGTGGCCCATACCCATAGCCAAGACTTGGAAGCTTGCTTCAATACCTTGCAATATAATTTCACAGAGACCCAACTCAATTCCAATATTGCCACCATCAATCAAAACATGCACTCCTCCATCACCGCACCAATCACTGAACTCAAAGAAGACCTCAAACAAGACATGACTACCCAACTTTAATATGTCATTTCGATGATCTGCACCAAGATGCATATCCCTACAGATCCCCCTTTATCTGACCCACCTTTTCATACCGAAGCTGAAACTTCCTCTCATTCCCATAATTTTCAACCCCATCACTTTCAGCATGACCTACACTTTCTGCGGGTGGATGTGACCCAAATTTGATGGATCAGATCCCACTGGTTGGGTAACTCAAATGGAACATTATTTCTCTTTGTACGACATTACAGATGCTTTGGCCAAACTCTGGTATGGTGTTCTCCATCTAGATAAAGAACTTTGGCAATGGTGGCAATGGAGAAAAAATTCTCGTCAAGGGTATATTTCTTAGAAACACTTTGTGGCAGATATTTATGAATGCTTTGACACTGACACCAACCATTTAGGTCGTTTGACGAAGTTGAAACAATCTAGAACAGTGGAAGACTTTATAGTTGCTTTTGAGTGACTGGCTTTTCATACAGAGGGCATATCTGATGCTTTTTTCTAAGAATGTTTTATCAGTGGCCTCAAGGATGAGATTGTGCCCATGTCCTCATGGCTCGACCTCAAAGTTGGGTGGAGGCTAGTAAAAGAGCTAAGGAAGCACAAAAGGTTGTCTCTTCTCAAAACTAGAAACCCCCCTTTATTCCTCGCACTAAACCAATAAATCCCACTACTCCTTCTATTCCACTAAAGATCTAAAAATTTACTAGGGATGAAATGGATGAATGCCAACTCAAAGGCCTTTGTTATAATTGTGATGACAAATATTTTATGGGCTACAAGTGTAAGGAAAAAAATATTTTTATGGCCATATCGGAGGATATTTCAGAAGAGGATGTTGAAACTCCCCTTGTGTCTGAGTCACCTGAACCCACTAACATAACCCCTCCCTTAGACCCTCCCAAGGTAGAACTAGCTATTTCCCTAAATGATCTAATCACTGGCTTCTCTGCCCCCCAAACCCTCAAGCTAATTGGTTACATCAAGCATAGGAAGGTCATCATTCTTGTTGATAGTGGAAGCACCCATAATTGTATTCATCACCGCATTGCCCAAGAAACCTATTGTTATATCCATGCTGTCAATAATTTCCAAATCATGATTGCCAATGGTATCTCCATGAAATGTGGAGGGCGTTGTGAAAATGTGCATCTCCAAATTGGTGACTACCACCTAAAATCTCATATGTTTTCTATCGACATGGGAAGTTGTGAAATTGTGTTGGTTGCATACTGGATAATAACTTTGGCTCCCATTCTCATGGATTTTAAGGAATTAACGATGGAATTTGACCAAGAGGACCAACAATATAAGTTTCAAGGCATCACCACCAGTTCACTTGATATCATTAGTTCCCATCACATGGAAAATATGTTCAAAAAAGGCCATTCTGGTGTTATTTCCCAACTCCATGCCATACAAGCAATTGAGACACCCTCTGTGCCGCAAGACCTCCAATCCATCCTATTTAAACATCAACTGGTCATTTCCACTCCCCAGGGACTCCCTCCTTCCCATGGTGTTCATGATCATTCCATTACCCTTGTACCAGGAAGCCTCCCTCCCAATATTCGTCCCTATAGCCACCCCTTTTCCCAAAAAAATGAAATTGAGAAAATGGTTCAAGAACTGTTTAACGCAGGCATTATCTGCCCTAGTACGATCCCCTACTCTTCTCCCATGGTGGTCCTTAAGAAATAAGGTTCTTGGCGCAAGTGTCCTGATTTCCGCGTCCTCAACAAACTCACCATTAAAGACGAATTTCCCATTCCTTTCATTGATGACCTCCTGGATGAATTGAGTGGCGCCCAGTTATTTCCTAAACTTGATCTTCGTTTTGGCTACCACCAGATCCATATGAAAGAGGTAGACATTCGTAAGACTGCCTTTAGAATTCATGAGGGCCACTATGAGTTTTTGGTCATTCCCTTTGGCTTGTGTAATACCCCCTCCACCTTCCAAAGCCTCATGAACCATTTCTTCCATCATTTTCTCCATCATTTGGTCTTAGTTTTCTTTGATTATATCCTCATCTATAGAAAAACCTGGACATACCATCTTTCTCATGTGGATCGAGTTCTCCATCTACTCTCTCAGGACCAACGTTTCCTGAAACAATCTAAATGTTCTTTTGGCGTCTCAGAATTCGAGTACTTGGGTCATTTTGTTGGCAAGGACGACGTCAGGGTGGATCCTAAAAATATTGAATCTATGCAAGACTGGCCTCACCCAAAGACTCTCAAAAGGTTGCATGGATTTATGGGCTTAACATGTTATTATCGCAAGTTTCTTAAGAATTATGGAAATATTGCGACATCTCTCACTGCAGTCCTTAAAAATAATTCTTTCACCTGGAATCCAACAGCTTCTTAGGCCTTTCAAACCTTGAAGATGGCCATGTGCACCACTCCATTCTTGTCCCTTTCCAATTTCACAAAGAAATTTGTCTTGGAATGTGATGCTCCAGGGAAAGGATTTGGCATTGTCCTTATGCAAGAGGATTAGCCTTTGGCCTTTACCAACAAACAACTGTCTGAACGAAATTTGGGAAAATCAATCTATGAAAAGGAAATTTTGGCTATTCTGGATGTCATTGATCTATGGCGCCCTTATCTATTGGGGAAACACTTCAAATTAAGACAGATCATCAAGGCCTCAAGTATTTTCTAGAACATCACATTTCCTCCGCAGAGAAACAAAAATGGGTGACTAAGCTCTTTGGATATGATTATGAGATCATTTATAAGAAAGACAAAGACAATGTGGTTGCAGATGCTCTTTCCCGAAAATATGAATATTAAGGATCCCTTTTTTCTCTGTCCTTCACTGTACCATATTGGCTCCAAGCCATTCGCCAGGAATGGCTACATGATCCCAAAAGTTCCCATTTGATACAACAATTGCATTCCAATTCTTTAGTCCCCCCAGGGTAATCTTTGCTCTAGGATGAGCTTCGATACAAAGGCCATTTATATTTAAGTAAATAGTCAAAACTTAAATCCACATTACTTTATGAGCTTGATGTTAAACCCATAACTGGGCATTCCAGGCTTACCAAAACCTATGATAGGGTCAAACGTTCTTTTTTCTGGGATGGTATGAAATAAGACATTCATAATTTTGTAGCTAAATGTGATGTGTGTCAATGCAACAAGGGAGAAATAGTCAAATTTCCTGACACACTACAACTGCTTCCGATTCCACCTGCTATTTGGAGGGATATCTCTATGGATTTTATTACAGGCTTACCTAAATCGGGAAATAAATTAGTCATCATGGTGGTAATCAATCCCCTTTCTAAGTATTCTCATTTATGTTCTCTTCAACACCCATTTACAACATCCACTGTGGCTCAAATTTTCATGGATCGGGTTTTCAAGCTTCATGGCATACCACATTCTATTGTTTCTAATCCCGAACCAACTTTCACCAACAATTTTTGGCAAGAAATGTTCTAGCTTCAAGGCACCCAATTGCATCTCAGCATAGCTTATCATCCCCAGACTGATGGTCAATTTGAAGTTGTCAACAAGTGTTTGGAAACATATTTGAGGTGTTTTGCATTAGAAAAGAAAAACCAATGGGCTCAATGGTTACCCCTAGCTGAATGGTGGTACAACACTTCATACCATACAACTACTCGCATGAATCCTTTTGAAGCAGTATATGGACAAAATCCACCTTCAGTTCTCTCATATTTACCAGGTGTCTCGAAGTTCTAGGCGGTTAACCAAACGCTTACAGTTTGAGAGGCTATTCTTCGTACCCTCAAAGAGAATTTGGTCATGGCCCAGAATCACATGAAGCAACAAGCATATAAATGTCGCTCTGAACGTCAATTTACATAAGGGGATCAGGTGTTTCTTCAACTACAACCTTACAAGAAAAATTCCCTCAAGGCCGACCATTGTTAGAAGTTGGCGCCCAAATTTTATGGTCCTTATACCATTCTCAAGCGTGTGGGACAGGTGGCCCATCAGTTAGCTTTTCCCAGTCATTCTAAGCTACATCTTGTTTTTCATGGTTCATGCTTAAAGAAGGTGTTTGGAACTAAGTGCCAAACTCAAACCAACCTTCCTGAGTTGGATGAATAAGGATTCATTTGGCTACAACCAAAAGAATTTTTGGACCAACGTGAGTGTCTCCTGTGTCAACGACCCATCAAGGAAGTGTTAATCAAATGGAAAGATACAACTCCAGCAGATGCCACTTGGGAACCAACTACCATTCTGCAGCAATTTCCACATCTCAAGCCTTGAGGACAAGGTTTTTTTTAAGGGGGAGGACATGTTAGGGACCTAACCCCTCATGTATGTAGAACAATATATTCAGATGTAATAAAGGTCAATATTAATAAGGCCTTGAAATAAAGTAGAATAAGTCAAATGTAAGAAGACCTAATATAAGCTCCCACTTCTAGAAGGATCTTCCTCTAGATGGTTCTTTTGATAGACATATTTAGTATAAATAGGAGTCGAGGGTTTGAGAACCCTAGATTGGATATTATTGTAATAGAGCTCTGCTCGAATGGAGGTTTCCCCCTCGAAGAGGCCCGTGAACATTTCTCTCAGAATCAAAGTGCTCTTTCTGGTGTTATTTTGATATTATTTTAGTGTTATTGTGGTGTCGTTCTGGTTATATTGTTATTTATTTGCCATTTCTAGAATTTTATTTCTGTTCTGCATACTTTTTATATCTGGAATATTACAGATTTTCATCTTCAAATTAGCCACACCATTTTCTTCCAGTTGTACCTTGTCCATGGTTTCCTGGGTTAGTGCTAACCTAGATGCCACCAAATTAGTCAATGAAACATTATGTAAATTCATAACCTTCTCTTTAGTTACACAGATTACACTTCCTCGTGTTTTTAATTTCCTCTTTCTATGTACTTTCTTGACAATCCTTTATTTCCTTTTGGTGTATGCTAAGAGCTCTAGGTCTGCAACTTCCTCTAATAAAATCATTTCTATACTAGTAACATGAGGCATTACTATTCCAATAATTTCAGGTGTAATTATCTCTTCGTTTTCATAACATTTTCCTTTGTCAATCGGTGAAACTACTTTATCAAGTGATGATTCATCAATGTTACTGTCTACAGGGTCCATTTTCTTTTGGTTAATTTGATCTTTCTATCTTGAACTTGTTTGCATTTCATTATTTTATGTTACATGTTTATGCTCCTCCATATCATTTTTCTTTTTCTATGATTCTTGTTGTTCTTGTTCAATTTTTCTACTTTCATCTCTGCTTCTAATTTCTCTTTTTTTTCTCCAAGCCTTTGATGTTATTTTTCTTGATATTTTGTTTGTTTTTCATATGTAAGGTAACAAATGTGTTATGCAAATCAAGAATAAAATTATTATGAGGAATACCAATAGAAAAAATAAGATATAGAGAACAATAACACCATAAATGATACCTTTATTGATAGAAAGCCAAGTTCATGTGCCTCTTCAAGGGGGAAACCTCCAATAGAGTAGTGCTCAATTACGAAATAATTATCAAGACAATACTTTCTCATGCCTTCTACTCCTATTTATAAAAATTCTATCTTCTAAAGAACATTCTCGAGGAAGATGTTTCTAGAAGCATAAACTTCTATTACGTCTTCTTACATTAGAATTGTTCACATTATTATATAGGCCTTATTTACTAATGTCGTCCTTTATTAGATACAAAACATCATATTCTACCTATGTGAGGGGTTAGGGAAGTTAGGTCCCTAACATGCCCTCCCCGAAAATTAACCTTGTCCTCAAGGCTTGGGATGGGGAAATCTTTGCAATATGGTAGTTGGCTTCCATGCGAAATCTTTTAGTGGTGTATCCTTCCACTTAACTAAAAATTCCTTGATGGTGCATTGACGAATATGACGCTTGTGGTGGTCCAATATTGGTTGGGGATGCAGCCAAATGGATCCTTCTTCATCCAATTAAGGGAGACTGGTTTGATTCTAGCACTTAGTTCCGATCACTTTCTTTAATCAAGAGACACAAAAAACAGGATGGTTCTTAGAGTGACTGGGTAGAACCAACTGGTAGGACATGGACCCCACACACTTGGGAGTTGTATAAGGACAATAAAACTTGAGAACAATTTTCTAAAAGTGTTCAACTTTGAGTGAAGTTTTATTATATGGTTGCAAATGAAAAAACACTTGGTCCCCTTTTTAAAATTAACATTTTGAATGACCCTGACCTACTTGTTTCTTCATGCAATTCTGAGCCATAACCAAATTTTCTTTGAGGGTACAAAAAATAGAAACTCGTACTATAAGTGTGTAGTAGACATCCATTGATCTAAAATATGGTTTTATGGTCTTTAAGGTTAACCTCACGAGGATATGGATTCCCTTGCATTTTTATAGAGGTGGTACTTGTATTTGGATGAAACGTTGGAAGATTCTTGGTATGGTTCTACAATGAATGCAAAGGGTAAATGCTAAAGAAAAAACCCTGAAATATTTTCCAAGATAGCTCGTATATACAATTGTACAACCCTTGTATACAATTATACAAATATACATCAGATCAATTAGAGAAAAGATAGAATAAATTATGCCAACAGATATTTGTGTCTACAAGGTTTTGATATCTCCCTTCAACAAACATTCTTTCTTTCTTGTGAGATAAATTGAACCTAGATTCTTCTATGAATTTTGCAAGATGAACAAATGAACAAGTCTTCAAAGAAATTTAAATGATAAATTCATTAAAACTCAAAAATGATTTTGATAGGAAATACATTTGAAATCACATGCTTTCAACTCAAGTATGAGAAATCACTAATGTACTGCCCCGAATAGTTCTTTGCAGGAGAAATTTATAAATATATCCCAATATGATAATTTCAATAATTTTAGAAACAGGAGAACTGAAATAACTTCAATAAGGTTTCAGTGACTATTACATGAACTAAAATGAATTGCATTTTATTTTTATAAGCAGAGACTATACTCCTTTGGACCTGAAATGTTACAAGATGACTAAAGATTTTAAGAGAAAGAACATCTCATACCCAAATCTTCCTACTTTCCATAAATTCATGGAAGATTTGATGGAAAGAAACAAAAAAGAATAAGATGTAGAAAGACAAGTTTTAGCAGTCCACCAAATCTTGGAAAGATAAAGATTTTTTCCTTGCAAGCTCTTCACCACTGTAGAAACTTATGATTGTCAACCTTTTGACGGTGTCTTCTCTTTCCCTTTTAAAATATGGTCTCAATGATCTTGAAGTAGTTAGAGTTTGTCTTTCTATAAATTTCCAAGCTTCCTTTTTGGACTCAACCACTTTTAATTTTTACCAACACGGGACACAAAATAGGACCACTTAGATTGGAATAGCATTCACAAAAATCTAGTAACATATGAATTGAACATTGAAGGGATTAGTTGGCAATAGAGAAAGATGACTTTATGTCATTGAAATTCGTGCCTCCAAGTAGGTCCCACTTATTCTTTTAATAAAGTTTATTTAATAAACTTTATTTTCAAGTTTTCAAGTTAATAGCATTTATTTGCCAGAAATACTCAAACATTATCATATCTTTGACATTGTCTTATCAACTGGTAAGAGACATTTCTATCAGCTGGCGGGCGCGTTTGATCGCATGTATTATCAACTAGTAAGAGACATTTCTATTAGAATACTAGAGCTATCAGAAAATGGTTACCTTACTATAACAATGATTCCAACAAATATAGTGATCAGTTGGGAACCAACCAACTTCAAGTTCAACACTTCTAGGGCCTTTAAGTAACTGCAAAAATATCCTTTATTAATACGATTCAATTACATCCTTAAGTAACTTCGAAAGTATCCTATTGCATTCTTAAGTAACTTCCAAAGTCTCCTTTATTAATACAATGTTAAAGCTAATAATTAATTAATATTAATAGCGATGTTCAACTTAATGTATATTTGCTAAATATACATTAAGTTGAAAAAGAATTACAAACTCTAAGTTCAAATTAGATTTTAAAGAGACATCCCTATTTTCATATGAAGGAATTAAGAATTAAGGTTATTTCTAAGTTTAAAGAGATCCCTATTTTCATATGAAGGATTTTTTCTTAGCATATGAAGGAATTAAGTTTTATACTTAAGTTTAAAAAGAATTACAAACTCTAAGTTCAACTTAATGTATCAAGTAATGAGTGCGCACCAGCCATGCACAATCAAGTTTATAAATCATTATAGACACAGAAACATCTATGTAAATAAGATTTCTCAGGCCATTTGACGTTGGAATTCGTTTCATGTTGTTCACCGTGTGCTTTGTGTCGGGATAGTTGTTGCTTTTGTTGGCTTTGCACATATACCATGGCCGTCGATTTTATTGAATTTGTAGAGGAAATAGGGTTTTAGGGTTGGGGTCGATATTCAGTATTTACTGAATATCGACAGAATATCAACCCCAACCCTAAAACCCTATTTCCTCTGTGACTTATAATTATACAGAACATTCATGAAGCAACAAGAGAACTCACAAACTGCAATGCATTTCCTACATGGAACTTTTGAATTTCAATAAAATGTATGGAGTAGTACTTGGAAATAATGGAGAAAGCACCAGCTGTAAGAACCAGTTATAAGCTTCAATTGTGAGAGCTTCAGTTGTGAGAGTTAGTTGTAGGCGTCTTAAGAGTCAGTTCTTAGTTAAGAGTCTAGTTGTCTTTGGTTTGCATGTAACTGAATCGGTAGAGTCTTTCCTATATAAGGATGTAATCCATATTCATTTAATAAGAGAGAAGTGAGCGTAGCCTCACTGTGTGTTTGGTTCGTATATTGTATCTTGGAATCAGAGCCACGGGAGTGAGGTGCGTAAATTCTAGAGGTTCGCAGGTCTCTCCTCTGGTAGGGTACGAACCTATATTACTCAAAATTTCACGCATGCTCGGAACCAAAGAAGTTCGCAGCCTGCTGTGCATTTAAGTGCGAACATCCTTCACATTCCCGCAACCGGAGTATTCGAGAGTTGCGAACTCCCCGCAGCCAAGTAAAGTGTGAGGTGCGAACTCCCCGCATCCAAGTAAAGAGTGAGGTGTGAAATCCCCGTAGCCAAGTAAAGAGTGAGGTACGAACCCCCTGTAGCCAAGTAAAGGGTGAGGTGCGAACTCCCCACCGTCAAATCTAGCATGAGGTGCGATAACCATGGTATTTACGCATGTGTGGAAAGAAAATCTTGAATTTTGAAAGTTTATATAGTTTGCATGCGTTGGAGCCTTTTTTTTTTTTTACAAGCGTAAGTTTTTCATTTTTACTGCGTGGGTGAGTATTCTTGCATGCATGGAGTTTGGAGCGTAAGTTTGCATGCCGTGAGCAAATTGTGGAGTTTTTATATAAAAGTATTTATATATGAGTCTTTATATGAGATTTAATTTTTAAGAGGTAAAGGTGAAGTTATAAAGTTTATTAAAGGAACTTTATGATATTTTCATAAGAAAAAAAGTGGAGTTATATATTTTATCTTGGTAAAAGTGGAGTTATAAGTTTTTTCTTTAAAAAGGTGGAGTTATATGTTGGTTATTTTTTATATATAAAGAGGGAGTTATAAGTTTTTTTAAAAGTGGATATTTTGGATATTAAGATGCATGCATGATTTAAGATGAGAACAGAGATAGATTTGGATCAGTGGATCCAAAGGCAGAGTGACGGACTGCTCAGCAAAGGAGAAAACTCGATAGAAAGTTGCATATCCTTGGTGATTCACTTGCAAAGAATATCTTGTAGCGATGGTGAATCCACTGGCAGAGACCTACCTTGACGAAGCCAACAAGTTAGATGGCTCGAACTTCATTAACTGGAAATTCAAGATGCAGATGCTCATGGAGGGCTATGGTGTCTAGAACACTGCGAAGGGAACTGAACTGAAACCTGATGCGGCTGCAGGTGCGACAACAGCATAGATCCAAGACTGGGAGAAACGCAAAAACGAGGAAAAGGTATTGTTACGCATGTCAGTTAAAGATAACATAATTCCACATATTAGAGATGCTACAACTTTTGCTGCTACATGGACAACTCTTAAAACATTGTATGAAACTAGCAACACAAATCAAATTTTGTTCCTGAAAACTAAATTGCTAGGCATTAAGATGGATGGAAATGAATCTGTTAGTTCATTTTTGGGTCACATTAAAGAGGTGAAAGACAAGTTAGTAAATATAGGGGAAACTGTTTCCAATATTGATCTAGTGACTATTACCTTAAATGGTATGCTAGAAGACTATCATATGTTCATAACAGGTCTTGCAGCAAGCGAGAAACCTCCTACGTTTGAAGAACTGACAGGTATTTTGCTGCAAGAGGAAGAGAGGCGCGGGAATCTGAAGCCTCGGAGTAAAGATTTGGCATTGTGGTCAAATAATAGATCTGCGAGAGGGAGATCAAGAGTAAGAGGTAGAGGAGGCAGTTCATGGCAGAGAGGCGGTTCATGGTAGAGAGGCAGTTCATTGCAGAGAAGAAAATCTCCAAATCAAGGTATGCAATCTGATAGGAATGAGTCTAAGAATTGTTTTTATTGTGGTCAACCTGGACATATGGTTAAAGACTGTCATAAGAAGAAAAGTGACGAGGCTAGGAATAAACCTAGAACACATTCAGGTCATTATGCAGAAAAATCTTCAAATCAAGATCACAGATTATTTATTTCTAGTGATGATATTGATGAACCCCCGAATTTTGACTCACGGGATCTTAGGATGTTTGTGTCTAACACGGATTTATCTTCTAAAACGGATGATTCTGATGCCTGGTTTGTGGATTCCGGAGCATCAGTACATATGACTTGTAATAAAAATTGGTATGCTAATTTTAAAGAAACACAGAATGGTGCCAACATATATCTTGGAGATGACCGCGCTCATCAGATCAAGGGATATGGAGACATTCCTGTGACATTTCCGAATGGTACTGTTCGTCACATTCGCAATGTGGTGTATGTGCCCAGAATAAAGAAAAATTTGATCTCTGTGTCCACCATTATAGATCAGAACTTGAAGGTTGGATTCTTCAAGAATTATTGCATAGTGAAGGATCTGCTAGACCACTTCTGAATTGTTGCAACAGGTGTCAAAGTAGGAGGTCTATACAAACTCGATGTTACCAGCAAAGCACATCATGCACTGACTTCTTCCATTATGCCAACAGAGATTCTTTGGCATCAAAGGTATGGACACATCAATCATCCTGATTTATTGTTATTACAGAAAAAGAATATGGTTGAAGGACTTCCCATGTTAAAGAATGAGAAAGTTGCTTGTGATGGATGTGCATTAGGAA
>ML790711.1:456480-468731 GCA_009831015.1 Picea engelmannii
AATATTTTACAAGATTTTATAATTCAGTGAAAGATTCGCCAATATTTTACAAGATTTTATAATTCAGTGAAATATTCGCCAATATTTTACAAGATTATATAATTGACTAAAATATTCGCCAAAAAATTATATATACATTTTAAGTTATTGATAAAATAGCCCTCAATTTTTCCTATGTATCATGGGGATTCGCCCATTTATTATACATATAAATTTAGGGGGGGTTCTTAAAATCACCCCTGTTGGCTATCCATTTACTCCTCTTCCCATCAATGTCGGGCTGCACAAGGATGTCCTTCACAGAGGCTGAAGGAACGTATGTGGTCACCTTTGAGTGCAAGACATGGACTCTGAAAGCTTTGAGAGCTTTCACTAAGGCATAGGCCTGCTTCTCCATGATTTCATATCTGACCTCTGCATCTCTTAATGCCCTGCTGAAGAAGGCGATGGGTCGCTCTCTCCCTTCCTCATTTTTCTGCAACAAGACCGCTGCTAGCATATCAAAAGAAGTGAAAGAGAAGATTAGGAAATCTTTGGAATAGTCAGGACTGATCAGCACACGTGCCTCAGTCAATGCCCTTTTTATTTGAACAAAAGATTCCCTGGGTTCAACGGTCCATTTCACTTCATTTCCCTTTTTGAGCATGGTTGTGATGTATTTCACCAGCTCAGCAAAATTCGAGATGAATCTCCTCAGAAAATTAATCTTTCCCAGAAAGGCCTGAACTTCCTTCTTAGATCTGGGAAGTGGCAGGGTCCGAATTGCCTCCACTCTGCTAGGATCAATCCTCACTCCTTCTGTTGATAATATATGGCCTAATAGCTTCCCCTCCTTCATAGCAAACAAAGATTTCTTGGGATTTAGGGAAAGGCCAAACCTTCAGCACTTCGAAAAAACCTTTCTCAGGTGACAACAGTGCTCTTTGTCAGACCTGGAGAAAATTGTTATGTCATCTAGATAGATCAACACAAACCTATCTTTCTCCCCGATGAAGGCTATGTCCATGGCTCACTGAAATGTTTCTCCTGTGTTGATCAGTCCAAATGGCATTTTGGCATACATGAATGTGCCCCAAGGAGTGGTGAAGGATGTTTTTTCTCTGTCTTCAGGCATGACCGATATCTGATTATAACCAGAAAAACAGTCGATCATGGAAATCCTAGATGCACCGGTTACCCTCTGCAATATGTGTTCCATGTTGGGCAGGGGATAATTGTCTTTCTTTGAGCTCCTGTGCAAGTTTCTAAAATCGACATAAAGCCTGATTTCTCCACTTTTCTTCCTTACCAGAACCAAATTAGCCACCCATTCGGAATATCTCAAGGGGATGATGATCTGGGCTTCTAACAACTTCTTCACTTCTTTCTCCATGACAGGCAACAACATGGGATTTATGTGCCTTAGCTTCTGCCTAAATGGATTAGCCCCTTCCTTCAGTGGGATCTTGTGTTTAATGACAGATGTGTCATACGTCTTGAGGTATTCATAGGTCCAAGCAAACACATCTGAAAATTCTCTCAGCAACTCAGTATATCCAGCCCTCTATTCTGTAGTTAAACTCCTTGACAACTTGACAAACTTAGGCTCCTCCTGTGTGCCAATGTTGCACTTGGTTGTATCAACATCTTCACCTGAAACCCTACTCTTTACTTCCACATCATTCCCATCGAACAATCTTTATAAAAGAGTTAGTCCTCTCGGAATGTGATTGCTAGGTAGCTGAATGATCTGGTGGTTAGCAATTTTATTTAAAAACACCTCAGGGTGAGGTTCATCTTCTGTGTCAGGATCCTAATCAATGTGCAACGCAGAAAATTCATCAACAGATTGGAGAAATTTTTTGATTTCCATATCTTCTTCGAATACCTTCCAATGCTTGACATTGTCTGGTACAGAGGGCCTATATTTTATTTCAACATTGGATTTGACCATAGGCAGCAGAGGAACTCTAAGAAAACTAGCTGAGACAGCTAAAGAATCGGCGGAAGTATTTTCCCCCCTAGGAATGAAAGAAATGTTGAAGGCCAAGAAGAAACTATCAATTAGGTCCCACACCTCGTTTCTGTAATTTCTGAGCCGGGGATTATTAGCATGGTAGGCACTTTTGACTTGTTGGATAATCAACTCAGCATCTCCAAATATTGCTATTTCTTTAATTCCCATTTCTTTTGCATCCCTCGTACCCAGAACAAGAGCTTCATACTCTGTCACATTGTTGGTGGTTTCAAATTCTAGCCTATATGACAGGGAAATGGTTTCCTGAGAAGGTGACATAAAAAACACCCCAGCACCAACACCTTCCCTGGAACAGGCTCCATCGAAAAACATTTTCCAGACGGTGGTGATGGAGGAAGGAGATTGATGAGGAGTGGTGGGCTGATTTCTAAGCTTAAGAGGAGGCTCGAGAGCATGAGTGAGTTGCAGTAAATTGGAACCTAAATCAGTGTCCAAGGAAAAAATTGGATGATTGGTGGGATTGGCTTCATCACTGATTATATAGGCCAATTGGGCTTCTCTGTATAGCCTCCTATGTTCTCCTCCAAACACTGGAATAGTAGCATATGTGAGGTCCATCTGCAAAGTTCCCCCAGTCTTTTTATCCAAGACCTTGATAACAACATACCGAACTTGGGGGGGGACATCAGCTACTACAATATCCATGACCACACTTTTCATGGGAAACTGAAACAAGGTCACAACCAGGTCTTTGATAACCCCGAGACATTGAACTTTCCTAGAGTCGAAGGAATAGAGGTCATGATAGGCTCGGGTGACTTCCAGCCCTAATTCTTCCATGATAGTTTTGGCCATGAAGTTGTGAGAAGCCCCTGAATCCATCAAGCAGTTGTGCAGTACCTTTTCATGTATGTTCAAGGAAGTGTAGAAGGGAGGGGATGAGTCATTCCTTTCTTCTATCATAGGACCTAAGATAACTGCAGGCTTTTCATCTTGCAAATTGATGGAGTCTGTGGGAAGGCATGAGACCTCAGACTGTAAAATATCAGAGAAGCATTTCTTGAATCCTTCATGTTTAATTAATTCGGTTAGGGGCACAGGGATCCTGATCTTTTGGATTTCATGCTCGAAATTAAAAGGAGATGTAAGCTTCAGAATTTCTCTTATTTCGGGAACATGACTCTGGAATATGGGAGAGACGGGTTGGGGCTTCTTACCTATGTGAGTGTTTGCTACTTCATTAGCAGGTTTCTCCGTTCTAGTGGATTGCTCAGGGACATCAGGTGCTATTGTCTTTTTCTTAGACCTCAGATCATATCTACCTTGGCCGCCACTAATCTTGTCTCCCTTGCTTAGTTCATTTAGCTGACTGTCCATGAGAGACTCCTCATATGCTGATTGAGTAATATGAGGAAAAGGAGGAGTGTCTCTGAAGCAATGGATTTCAGGATCAAGCTCATCTGTTTCCCCTTCTTCCCCTTCGGCCACAAAATTGTTTGGGAAAGGGGCCTGAATTTTCTGGTCTTCTCTGTCTCTTCCCCTCTCTCTTTGCACAGTCGGGGGAGTGATATTGTTTGGCCTCCTGAAACCTCCTTTGTTTTCAGTGTTTCGAGGGCCCTTATATGCCTGCCTCCCCTCCACCTTCATCCTCTCCATCTCTGCAGACAGAGACTTCACCATCTTGGTCAGCTCATCCACTTGAGGGTGGGATGCCGATGGTCCAGAAGCTGAGGTTTCGGATCTTCCCTTTCTTCTGTCTGTGTTGGCCTTGTTCCTCAGTCTATCAGCTGCTAATACATTGGATTCCACCTCTATGGCCGCATATTGCATTTGAGCTAAGGAGGTGGCTCTTCTTTCTCTCAGTAAAAGACAGAAATCGGGGTCAAATGCACTAGAATAAGAAATCTTGGCTGAGGCCTCTGAGGGTTTGATTTCAGCAGGAATTTTATTATACATCTTATTGAATCTCTTGAAGAAGTCAGAGACAGAATCTCCATCCATCTTCTTCAAAGACCCGAACTCTGTCATGTAATACATGAAATCCTTCCTGTCTCCCCACTGCCTCAAGAAAGCACTATCTAGGGCTTCGATCCCAGCAACAGATCTGGGGGCCAACCCTCTAAACCATTTCCTGACCTCACCATCCAGGCTCTGGACGAAGACCCTCATCCAGAAATCTTCATTTTCAATGTTCAGGTTGTCTACATAACTGTAGAAAGTAGCCAGATGCTCTTCAGCAGTTACATCCCCTTCCCCAGTGAATTTGGGCATGTATTTCAAGTAATCTCCAAGAGGGAGAGGATTCATAGGATGAGGCAGGATTAAGGGAGAATACCTGGTAGTGACTATGGCGTCCATTCTATTTAGAGGGGGATTAGCACCAACCATAGGAATATTAGGTGGAGGAGGACTTGGAGGAGAAGGAGTTTGCGAAGGGGATCCTGGGAATGCGTCTCGAAGTGGAATGGGAAACAGAAGGGGATTTAAGGAGAAGGCTAACAGGCTTAAGTCAGCAGGTACTCCTCTTTGTGCAAGAGTGGTAAATATGGGCGTGGGAAAATCTTCTATGGTCTTGGGTCTATGCCAAGGTACAACTTTAGAGGAGAGGGGAGTGACAAGTATTTCTCCCTCAAATCCTAGACCAGGAGGGGAAAACTCAGCAGGAACACTCCCAAAATTCAGGAAATGGGAAACCTCTGAAGGAGGTCTATTAAGAAACTGAGGAGGAGAAAATGGAGTTCCTATAGAAGGGGACGACAGATTACCTTGTTCGACGGTGGAAGCTTCTTCTTTAGGGGCCTTTCCTTCTCTGAGAACCACCTTCGGATCAGCTTCAGGCGTAGCTAGAGGCAGTTGTGGATGAGACCGCGTGTGTCTACCTCTGAAATCCACAATTAACACGGCAGGTTTGCCACAGTGGAGTCGTCACAATGGAGTCGCAAGGTGCACAGTAGAAATATTAAAAGGCTCTGATACCTAATGCACCTTCAGAATCAGAGGCTCAATGTCGTTCAATCCCGGGGAAAATTTTCCCCGGCAACTGCACCAGAAAATGTTAGCGTCAGAAGTCACCCCCGGATTGCAGTAGGAGCAGAGCCCGACGCCCATCAGTTTATGTCACGATTTGTTTAATGGGGTGATAAGATGGAGTTTAACTTAAAATTATGTGGTTCTAACTCCGAAACTAGGCCAGGCATCCATGGGCAAGTGAGGTCTTAGATAACTTCAGACAATGAGTTGTAGTAAGGGTGAGTAGGGGGAAGAGGTGTATAGGAGAACTGCAAAGTTCTGCCATAACATTAGGTTTCAAACAGACTGTAGGGGAAGGCGTCTAAACACAAGATTTTCTTACATTCAAACGCTAAAAACCAGAGAATACAATAATGCAACAATAAATCCTTTATCATAGCATAATTGCAACAATTCACACGAATCATTCGTTCACGAACTCTCTCAGTATGAGATGAAAATTAGATGGAGTGGGAAGATGGTCTGTCATTAAACAAGAAATCTCACATACAGATGCATAACCCAAAAGCTAGAGTATATGTTAAAACTTTACAGTTGGGAGCTTCACTCTACCATCGATAGATTACAAAATACAAAGACCGAGTCTATATACTTAGGAAAATTTGCCTCACAGAGACGTGCCTAGTCACCCAAGGCTTGGTGTCCCTTTAGTCAAACTCGTACTGATTTCTTTCTTCGAGCGCCACCTTAATTGCGCATGGCTCCTGCAAGGAGGGTAGCTGAGTCATTAAGTTCTAAGCTAGCGTGTGCAGACTTCCTCCGGTTAGTTGAGAACTCGGCATGGATTCTCTGGAAAAATGGGTACATAGGACCCTCTCTAGCAGACCACTCGCCAGGCCCTCCATACCTCACACTTAATGAATGAAAGGAAATTTCAACCACCCCTTCTTGCCTTCATTTACTCCAAGCGTAGACCAGGATCGAGATTGGGCCCGATGGCAACTGGAGGTCATGACGGGCCTCTCTGTGACTCGAACCCAATGCCTTAGGCCCCTTTTGTGCAGCTCTTTTCTTTCCCCAGTGACCATGGGTTGTGACCCTATGTTTACTTTCAAAGGCTCTTTCGGCGTTCGCAAATAGGAAGGGGTTGATCCCTGCTTCTTAAAATTGCGATGAGCGAAACACTGAGATGGCTTGAGTTGGTGCCATGCGTCCCCTTAGATCTGACAGCTCTTAACTCACCCGATGGTGCTGTGGGCCCCAAGTCGTGGATGCTCTCGTTGCTTCGCGCATCAGGGATATGAGGGAGCTGCTTGTTGCGCTTCAAAATCGCGATGGGCAAAAAGGCAAGGAGCCTAATCGCGCACCAGGTGTTCATTTTAGATGGATGGCTGAGACTGCCCCTCAATACTGTGGGCCCGATCTTAGGTGCTATCGGCACTTTGGGGTTCAGGTTTTTGAGAGGTGCAATGAAATAAAACCTTCACCCTTTGAACTCGTGACTTCCAAAAAGCTGACGTGACTAGATCTCACGCCATGTGTCCTTTGGAATGAACGGTTGCCATCCATTCCTGCACATGATGTGGGCACTATCCATTGCGCTATCCTCGGTGCAACTTCACTAACCACGATTTCCCGCCACCCATTGATATGATCCTTTGGATGCATCCTGACCATTGAAATCAGACTGATCACTCACTTGATTTAGGCCTGAAATGGATTTCTTCTGTGAGCAACGCTCGACGCTCATCTCTCCACTTGTAGACCTGATCGCTCTTGTGCTTCGGGCGAGAAATGTTACTAACACAGAACTCCCAATCACGAATCGTCGATATTTAGTAACATTTATTATGGATCAATGGAAATGATTTCTAGCATAGAGTGCATATCGCCAGATGTACTTTCCTCATTAAGTCTAATAAATTCATCATCTGTAAAAGCATGCTCGAATTAATGCAAACTGAGCGTAAATAAAAGTGTTTTGTTTTGAATTTCATTTTTACCTTCAACAAAGTAGTAAGCTTTATCCAAGGAAAGCTTACACATTCTCCTCTATAACAAGTATTTGCATTCTATTTCTAGCATCATGGCACCCAGGAAAGCGTCGAAGAAGAATAGTGATGCCAGTGAAGGTTCGAATCCGAACACAGACGTTCTTTCTGATACTACGCCACGAGCTGTAGACTCAATTACATCCTGGACACAGATTTTCGAAATCTTGGAGCACAAAGTTATAAATTTCCCAGATGATTCTGGAGATGAAACAAATGACAGTCACAGAACTAAACTCAGAATTATAGCAGAGTCTGAGCTTCATAAAATAGCCACACGACCAAATGTCATGCCATATAATGACATGATAAGCTGGGGTCTGGAAAACACCAATGTGCAGACCAGGAGCATCATCAAACACCAAAAGGTATTTGTTGGCTCTTTCAGGCCGGAACACCTCCAAGTAATGTACAAATTATCCTTGATCCAAAATATATTTATAATGTTGCGTTCATGAAGGAGTTTGAACAAAAAGAATGTGTGCAATTTGACCGAAGCTACCCGAATATAGTTAAATCCTGGTGGAGAATTCCAACGAAATTTAGAGATGACTCCCATGGTGTTTATTCCACCGCATCATTAAATGAGTATATGATCTATGCAACCATGATGCTATGTAGAATATTCAGAAAGAAAATGCCTACTCATTTCCCAGTGGAATGGGTATCAATCATGCATGAGGTAGCCGAGGGCTTCACTTTCAACTGGGCTAAGATGTTGTCCAATAACCTAGCCAAGGAAATTACTGAGTATCAAATGGAGAATTCAAAAGGTCAACCTATCCCTTTTCATATGTCTATGTATGTCATATATGCCATATATTTTATGACTCCATTTCCATTGATGAATTGGAGCTGGAACCCAACTAGCGCATAACCTATCTATTTTTATCATTCCAAACTATGGGAGGAAAAGGCCAAAGACTTCTTTTATGAAATTTTTCATAATGTAGTGATCCCTGTTCATCAAACACTATATGTTCATCCATCTCCTCGGATTTCAGATCAAATTATGGGAAACCTTAAAAAAGTTGCAGATTGGTTCATTGAAGAAAATTTCTCCTATATCAAGGTTTTCGGATGCTCAGTTTCCCCTCATGCTCTCCCAAAGTTTCTGCCCGACAGAATGATGTGTAGAGAAGTGGCTTACCAGACGGTAACAGGAGGCATTGGAAAAGAGATAAAAGAAGCTCAGAATAATGTTTGGTCAAGCTTCCCTTTACAAGTTGGAAGATTTTCCTTGTTGGATTTTGGCCATTCCAAAGTAGAGGCTGCAACTTTAGAGGATGTAAAATTAGTCAAAATTGAACTCAAAAGACATGATCCATACAAGATCATGGAGAATCACCTAGCTCAATGAAATATGAAAAGATATATGTATGAAGACTCCCCATATGATGATATATTCAGTGGAATCAGATCTTATGAGGAGGTACAAGGCAGAGTTCAGACGTTATCCCCTAACCAACAGGCCAGTTTCTTCACTTTCCAAAGGCACAGATGAAATAGTTTGTAGGGAGAATTGATAACGACCCCTCTGGTGCAGGGATCCATACCTCTAGGTTTTGAACCAAAGTCTTCTATTAAACAAAATATCGAAGAAATTCCAAAGAATCTCGAAGTGTCTACACAAGAATTAGAAACCTTGTGGGCAGGATATCTAGGGCCGAAGACAAAGGTTCAATCTGAACCACATCTAAAATAGAAACAAATGTTACCTCCTTTATCACCAGCCACCCCTAATTATACCTCACAAACAACAAAGGGTAAGCAGTTTACAGAGATAGGAAATCCTATTTCAACACTAACCCCTCTGTAGTCAAGTTTCAGAACTCTTGGTTTAAAGTTATTTTTGCAAGCGATCTTACCCCCATTTCGCTTGAAGAGATGCCTCCTTCGAACTTTTTCTTTAGCAAGAAAAGGAGGGCCATAGTTAGGAGAGAATCACAACAGAAAGAAGGGGTAGTAACCAAGCGACAAAGGATGATATTTGATGGACAAGACTTGGAGGATTTAGAGCTCGCCAAGGAAATGGTTGGTTCATTAGGCACCTTCGCCACAACCAATCAGTGGTCGGTCAAAAATCTGGCAGACTAATTGAAATAGAGAAATTTATTGATAAGACAATTACAGAATCAGATAAGGACTGTAGAAAATAAGGTCAGAAGTGAGGTCAAAAAATATCTCGAGCAAGCTAGAGCCGGTGATAAACAAGAGATTCAAGAATTAAAATCTAGTCTTGATGAGATGCACAGAAGTGTCTAGCCGAGCGAAGGTCGGTCCATTCAACAAGGTGAACTGGTGAAGCAATTACAGGCCAAGGTGAAGTTGACTGAGAACATGGTTATAGATATAACCGTTTTCCAAGTGCAGATAGTGGAGGTATGCAAAAAGCTGGAGTTAGCACAACAAAGCCTTTTTAACAAGGTGGAAATTATCCAAAATCATTTTCGAGTGGTGAACGAATCATTGGATAGTATTTGTTTCAGAGAAATAGAGGCTACTGCATCTTGGGTCACTTTTCAAGAGGAGGTTGTGTCATCAACCAGAGAAGAAATGTCTGTAGTTCCTAGGTTGTCTGTTTTAGAGCAGGTCAGAAGGGACATACTATTGAAGACCCGAGAGGCCAACATAGTCGAAAGTAAAAGAATGGCTAAGGAAATCAAAGAGGATTTTCACTCACTAAATAAAGAGTCTTTAAGCCTCAGAAAATATGATATTTTCGAAGTATTGGGACAAGTCGATGTAGCAAAACATCAACTTGATATCGAAAAAATCTTAGAAGAAACTCAGGCTGAAATCTCACAACTAAAATAGGTCGATATCGCTCAAATAGATAGATGGCTAGTGAAACCTAATTTGCAGCTACAATCAATGAATTTAGAAAATAAAAGAATGGAAGACAGATTGCCACTATTAGAAAGGAAATTGTATATTTTTTAGGCTAAGGATGTGACAGAACCCTCCAGGATAATAGCATAATTTGTAAGAAGGTGTGTCGAATATATCGGACAAGGAAAAGGCGGTGCTTCAAATAACTAATGAGGTAACCTGTACACATCATCTGTACAGGTCACAATTAGAGACTATTTGTGTCTGAGTTGGAAAACAAGGAAGGAAAACTACTCTGCCAACACGAGAAAGAGACAAAAGAGAACTAAACAAAGCGTTCCACCTTTCTCATTTTGTAACTGTTTCTTTTTAGAAATAAGGGGGATTCCAACCACTTAGGGTTGTGAATCTTTTTTTAAATACATATTCAAAGGAATGAACAAAGGCTGCTTCTTGCCAGTTGTAATTGAGAAAACTCTCCTCATTGAGAATTAATACAAGTGTAGACCAGAGATTCCACATTTCATCCAATTTGAGTTATGTGTTCTCCTGTCTTTCCACATTCCAACATCTTTTTATATATTTCCTTGATGAATGCCTGATCGTAATTTAGTACAACATCTACCGTGATTATATTTCATTTAGTTATCTGATAGCAAACAAATTTTCCTCTGTATTTACTGTTGGTAAATACAAGACCTGTGAGTTAATTAGATTGCTACATTTTATGCTTCATTTAAGGTTATATGATCTATTTTCTTTTTCTGTAACAAAGTAAGATTCTTCTGTAATTGATTCCTTTCTTTGGCTAACATATTTATGTTTTTCTCTCATTACATTCGATATTTTTAATTTTAACTCATGCACGAAAAATGACCTTTGAGTTTTTATACTATTAATTCAATTTAAGGATTTTTTCTCACATAACTGAGGTAGAAAAAGAAAACATTAAAACTTTCTTTATTTCCTGATGTCTGACATTATGCTTTGAGCCTTAAGTATAAACTCAGGAACAACATATGGGAAAAGGGGAAATTCGAATGGACTTTGTGGGCAGTTTTTACATGCATTTTTTGGAGCATCAAGGGAGTGGAGAGTGTTGGAGGTTGAAGGTAGCTATAGCGTCCATGTGTGGTAGATTTTTGGAGCTGCAAATTCATGAAGAAGTAGGTTGTTAGGCATGTAGAGTGAATTTTTTGTGTAAGATTTTTCCCTAGAGAATTAAGTTGTTGTTGTGAGTTTCTTACTGAAGCTGACATCCTTGGAGTCCCCAAAAACATAGATTCCTATCCAAACCATTCTTGGAGCCCTGCAGGGAGGTCGGAAGGCTCGAGGGATTATGTATAATGAAGGGGGGTCCCATTCCTTGGGTTGTGCAGGTTGAGGGGAAGAGAGCTGGAGGATTGGGATAGTTTTAGGAAAAAATAGTTTGTTGTGGGTAAAATTGGGTTGTCAATGGACAATAGAGACAACCTCTCTTGTAGATTCATAACTCCATCTTGGGGTGATTTGTGTTGATTTTTGTACCTTGGGAGGTGTTCCTCATGTGTTTGTGACCTCCTTAGCACATGTGGGATGGAAATTACACTTTGTACCTTGTACTTTTGTCTAATTTCACTTTGACTTAGGAGTTTCAAGTCAAAAGTGAAATTTAGTCATTTATGCCTAAAATGACTATTAATTCACAAAGTGGGTGAATTAGTGACATAAGTTGACTTAGGAAACTTAACCCAAAGTGGGTTATTGATTTAGATATATTTTGGGAGGTCTCAACCATCGATTAGATGGGAGATGAGATGATCTCCACCATTCATATATTAGGTTTCCTTTTGGATGTCTAAGAAGGGCGCAAAGGGTGAAGGAGGAATTCATTCTTCATTTGTTCATTGTGAGAGGAAGACTTGGAGGATGAGCATGAGGTTTCTTGAGCTTGGGTTTAGATTTCATGGAGGAAGGCTACCAACTACTAGCCTTGTTTATTTAGTAGAGAGGTTTCACTTTTGTGGAGGGCGCATTACCAGATTGAGGCGCATCAGTTGTGGGAGGACTTCTAGCCATTAGATTGTAGTGAGATCAATTGTAGAGGGAGTCCATCTAGCAACAATTCATTTTTGTGGAGGGGCTTTTAGATATGAGCTCACAGTTTGCTTCTAGAGCAGTTTCATGGTTTTGCCAGCTTGTATGTGGGGCGCACCTTCTTGGGGCACACTTGGAGGCTTTGGACTTGTATATCGGCTCAGAAAGGGTTGTTATTGTATCAAGTTCCATTATATATTGTTCTTGTTGTATTCCTATTATTGGATAAATCTGTAAGTGCGGACACAAACCGATCTCCCTAGATCCACCTGGATCTAGAACAAAACATGACAGAATATACCGCTTTCCCTAGATCTAACTATTGAATTAAATTGGAAGTGAGAAGAATATATGTACCTTGTAAT
>ML790711.1:474868-501116 GCA_009831015.1 Picea engelmannii
TATTGAAGGCGTTCAAATGCTCTGCCACCGAGTCTCCATCTCTCATCCTCAAGTTATACAGCTTCTTTCTCAAGAATAGTTTATTTACCAGGGACTTAGACTGATACAACTTCCCCAACTTTTCCCATAAATCCTTGGCTGTATCTTCCTTTGACACATTCAGTAATACTGAATCAGAGAGACACAGTCGAATTGTGCTCTTTGCCTTCCGATCCGTATTTTTCCAGTCATCCGCAAAAGTTCCTTTAGGTGCCATACCTGGATCTACCGTGATCCATTGATCTCTATCCACCAAAAGATATTCCATCTTGAGCTTCCACAACTCAAAGCTTTTCCCATTAAACTTCTCGATCTCCATCTTCGAATTGCTTGCCATTTCTTTTCACCTGAAAAACAATACCATAGATCTCCCACTGTAACAAGGCTTATCACAGTCCCAAGCCAAACCCTTGAAGACAAAGGCGTCCCCCTGAAGCCAATAGAGATCTGATACCAAATGTAAATTCTAACCTTGTACAATATCTATTACAAACTGATATTCAGAAAAGAACATAAAATATACAATGGCAAATACAAACATTACACAGATATTTTTCACCTGAAAACCCAAACCGGGAAAACCAGCATATATTATATTCATACATTGTGTTACATTATATTCATACATTGTGTTACATTGTTTACAATACAATATACATATAGGAGCCAGCGACATCCAAAACCCTAACCTAATGACCTGGATTAGTCCAAAACCCTAATTCATTAATCGGAAATAGAAAACCATCGACAAAAAACCATGTGCCGAAAACACCACCTAAATATCATGTGGTCCCGAAAATATGTCGTCCCGGTAATATGTCATCCCCGAAATATGTCGTCCCGAAATAAATTTTTTGGGGGCGCTGCCCCCGAACCCCCGCGCGGGGGGCTCCGCCCCTCTAACCCCCCTGCACTCCCGGCACAGACACTAGGATGCTACTACTTGTGCAAAGAATATAACACACACCCAACAGTATGCGCTTGGTAGGTTTACCAAGTCATCGTTCCCCAATAGTGACACTAGGTCAGCTGGGATACTAGATTTAGTACACACAGACATGTGTGGGCCCAAGACTCGGAGGTCCTTGAGTGGTTTTGAGTATTATCTCACACTTATTGACAACTAATCGAGGAAGACTTGGATCTATTTCCTGAAGGCCAAGAGTGACATCTTCACAGGATTCTAAGATTCCAGAGCTCTTGTGGAGAACCAGTCAGGAAAGAGGATCAAAGTCTTGTGGTCGGATAACGGGGGAGAGTATTCCTTGAGAAAGTTTTTAGACTTCTGTTCCCAGCATGGAGTTAGAATACAAATGATTGTACCCTACAACCCCCAACAGAATGGGGTTGTTGAGAGGAAGAACTGAGCCATTACTGGTGAAGTGAGATCCATGCTGCATGATCAGAGTTTTCCTTTTTACTTATGGGCAGAGGCATGTTCTACTGTAGTTTACCTTCAAAATAGGAGCCCCGACAGGATATTGGGGAAGATGAATCCTGAGTAGGCCTTCATTGGTAGGAGGCCCTATGTCGAGCACATCAAGATATTTGGGTTCTTGAATTTCTCTCATGTCCCCTCGAAGAGGTGGACAAAGCTAGACCCCACAACCCAGCAGGGGATTCTAGTTGGATAGTCAGAGGTGTCGAAAGCCTATCACATCTACATTCTTCCACTTAGGAGAGTGGTGGTGAGAAGAGATGTCAAATTTGAGGAGGATAGGGCTTTTGCGATATCTCTTGAGTTGAGAGTTGGAGTTGAGGATGATGCAGAGTCATCGATTGCAGTCTTAGAGGGAGCACAACCTTAGATTTAAAGTACACCAGTATCAAGGGTGATAGGGTCACCATGCATAGCTTCAGGGTCACAATCAGAGAATGTTCAACCAGATGGGGCATAGACTTTAGAGGGAGCACAAACTTCAGGATCTCAGAGTGTTGAGACGAGTCCCGAGGTAGTAACTCTTGGGCAGAGAGACCTTACTTCTCCGTTGACCACTTCAGGGAAGAGGAGACCTAGATGGTTTTAGGATATTCTGAAGGAGGCCAAGGAGAATGTGAAGGAGACCAAGAGCCAGATCAGAGAGAGCAGGCCACCAGTTGGATTTGGAGCATACTTAGCATTTGTGACGAGTATTAGGGATATTGAGCCACATAATTTTTCATAGGTAGTGGACCATCAGGTCTAGAGAGAGGCCATGGTAGAGGAGTATGAATCCATTGTGCGTAATGATGTCTGGGATGTGGTTCTGAGGCCAGTGGGGAAGTCAGTTGTGACTTCCAAGTGGTTGTACAAGACCAAGATGGCAGAAGATGGTAGCATTGAGAAAAACAAGGCTCGTTTTGTGGCGCGAGGCTTCTCACAGATTGAGGGAGTCGATTATGATGAGACTTTTGCACCAGTTGTGAGATACACTTCTATCAGGACTATCATTTTCATAGCAGTAGAGATCGGTTGGTGCATTCACCATATGGATGTGAAAAATGCATTTCTGAATGGCTTTATTGAGGAGGAGATGTACATAGAGCAGCCATAGGGGTTTGAGGTGAGTGATAGGGAGACTCATGTGTGTCTTCTGAGGAAGGCACTATATGGTCTGAAGCAAGCTCTTTGAGCTTGGTATTCATGCATTGATACTTATTTTCTTTAGATGGGATTAGAGAAGAGCGATGCTAATCCAAACATTTATGTCATCATTAGGGGTGAGGACAGACTCATTCTCATTCTGTATGTGGATGATCTATTCATTACTAGAGTTGAGGATATCATAGCTGAGTGCAAGCTGGGACTTGCATCAGAGTTTGAGATATATTGGATTGATGCACTACTTTCTGGGTATGGAGGTATGGCAAGAGGAGGGTCACATATTTCTCGGGCAGGAGAAGTATGCAATAGATATTTTGAGAAAGTTTCAGATGGAGGACTACAGACCCATTTCTACACCTATGATCACCAACTGGAAGAAGCTTAGTGCTTCAGATAGCCAGTTGGTGGATGCCACAGTATACAGGCAGTTGATCGGTTCACTCATGTATCTGGTTAACACTAGACCATATATATGTTTTTCCGTGAACACTCTCAGTCAGTACATGGTTGAGCTGAGGAGTGTTCACATGGTTGGGGAAAAACACGTCTTGAGATATATTGTTGGGACAGTGGACTATGGCCTAGACTATGTCAAGGGAGATGGAGTTAGTTTGTTTGGCTACACAGATTCAGACTTGGCAGGATGTGCTATTGACAAGAAATGCACCAGGGTGTTGCTTCAGTTTGGGGTCAGGACTTGTTTCCCGGTTCAGCCAGAAGAAGAAGTATATGGCGGCTAGTCAGGCAAATTGCAAGGCCATTTGGCTTCATAAAATGTTGGTTGGTTTATTTGGTCAAGAGATGTCACCGAATGTCATTCACCATGATAATCAAAGTTGTATCAAACTCTTTGAGAATCTAGTGTTTCATGACTGGTCGAAGCATATTGAGATCAGGTACCACTTCATTCATCACTGGGTTTAGCGAGGGACATTTCAGTTGTAGTATGTATCGACAAATGACCAGTTTGTAGATATTCTCACCAAGGCCCTGCCACGGGGAAAGCATGTATATTTCATATACAAGATGGGATTGGTGAGGAGCACCATCCTTGGTAAGAGGGAGTGTTGAGTTTTGTACCTTGGGATGTGTTCCTCATGTGTTTGTGACCTCCTTAGCACATGTGGGATGTGTAGAAATTTCAATACAAATTAAGTATTTCCTGCGATTCTCCTGATCTAACAATTACACCAATGTTAAATACATAATCTCTTCTACTATTATTCTTGTAGAAAATTAAACCACGATCACAACCACAATCACAAAGTGAAAATATCAAGAACACATAACACAGAAGTTTTTCTAGGAAAGCGTAAAGCTAAAAACCCCACTATCATATATTATGTATATCATGAATCATGAAACAATCTCATACAAAACTCTAATCCAAGATCTATCAGTACAATACAATCATCTCACACTGTCATACACAAATCAACAAATACATGTGCCAATTCCTGTGTCTAGACAGCTTGCCTCCTCTGCACAAACTCTGCAATTCGAATTCTCACAATGATCATAGAATTGGCTAGTTTGCACATGCTCATAAGCATATCCACGACATGTGTGATCAAATCACAACTGATAGCCAAATTGTCCCTTTCACCCGTTATATCAACTGGGTCTCCACTGGATCTGACATGCATGTATTTAACCATGGCGAATCTTCAGTTGCATGTGAGTTCACTGATTAACTGAACTTTCACTAGTGCAATTTTAGTTACAACTAGTACAACTAATCTTAACTCACTTAACTACACTTATAATTTTGTTACAAATCCAACTCACTCAGTTATGAATGAAATAATAGATTAATATTTATTGTCTAATTTATTTAAGGGAAAAATAAATTAGACACATGTTTCTTGTTGACTTTTCAACACTCCCTCTCAACAAGAAAGGTATTATCCTTCACCCCAATTCTATCTCTATGATATTCGAATTTGCTCCTGGTGAGCGCCTTCGTCAGAATGTCTGCATCCTGATATTTCATAAGAATGTACTGAAGCAACATGATCTTCCGCTGCATACAATCTCTGAGATGATGATACCAGATATCTATATGCTTAGATCTGTCATGAAACACAGGATTAATCGAGAGTTTAATGAAACTTTGATTATCACAATAAATCACTGTCGGATCTAAACGAGAGCCAAACAAACCAACCAAGATCCTTCTCATTCAGATAGCCTCACATGAACCTTGACTCAATGCCATGTATTCTGCTTCCACTGAACTGAGTGCCATTGATCTTTGTTTCCTGCTTTACCAAGAAATAGTTGTATATCCGATACTGAAGATCCCCCCTGATGTGCTCTTTATGTCCATTGGGCTGCCTGCCCAATTTGCATCCGTGAAGCCATGCAACTTCACCTCATCCGTCTATTTGTACCATAATCCATACTCAGATGTGCCCTTCAGATATCTCAGGACATGCTTACCCACCTTCCAAAAGAGTTTGGTAGGCTTAACCATCGCTTGACTTAGTTGGTTAATCGTGTAGCAAATGTCTGATCTCGTTTTCACTAAATACATTAGCAAACCCACTAATTGTCGATAGACAGTAGAATCCACTACTTCTCCAGAAGTAGCATCCTCTTTCCTCTAGTTTCCTGGAAGAGGAGTATCCATGGGTTTGCAACCCTCCATGTGAAACTTACCCAGTATCTCCCTTCCATACTTTCATTGAGACACAAAAATTTCTCCATCTCGCTGCCATATTTCCAATCCAAGGAAATAATGAAGAAGGCCCAAATCCTTCATCTCGAACTCCTTTGCAAGGTCCTCCTTGCATGAGTGTATCAGCTGCTCATCACTAGTCAGTATTAAATCATCAACATAAAGCACAATTATTAAAATCTTACCCTCCACCACAATTTGGTATAGGTTTGCATCCGCTTCACTTTTGGTGAAGCCCAATCTGGTGAAATAGTTGTCTATCTGAGTGTACCAAGCATGGGGTGATTGCTTCAGCCCATACAATTCTCTCTTGAGTCTGCGCACATGCGATTCTCTATCAAAGGTCTCAAAACCTTCTGGCTGTTTAATGTACACTTCTTCCTCAATGATCCCATTGAGGAACACATTTTTTACATCCATCTGATGAATGCGCAAACCCATCTGTGCTGAGAGTGAAATGATGGATCTTATTGAAGAGTACCTTGCGACAGGTGCAAAGGTCTCATTATAATCTATCCCCTCAATCTGTGAGAAGCCTCGAGCCACAAAAATGGCCTTGTATTTCTCCACACTCCCATCAGCAGCTTGCTTTACCTTGTAGATCCATCTCGAACCTACCACTGATTTGTCGACTGGTCTTGGGACAATATCCCATGCACTGTTTTTGACAATGGAGTCATACTCCTCTACCATAGCATCAACCCAAGTGGGGTCCTGCACTTATTCCTGAAAGGAAGATGGTTCAGTCACAACACATTTTATCAAGAGAGCCATGTATCCAACAAATCGATTAGGAGACTGTCTTTGTCTATGCTGTGAAGTAGGGGCTCCTACATTTTGTGCAGCATCTAGTCTCAATCTGTCAGGTTCCGTGGTACGCTTTTTTCCATTTCTGATGGATGGATTTGCTTGAGTGGTTTCCTCCACTCCATGAATCTCTTCATGTGGCTGATCCACATCTTGAGACTCAAACTTGGGAACCAACAGTTCCTCTTCTGCATGCAAGTCTAGCTCCCTCTCAAGCAACAACCGCATGGCTTTCCCCTCATCGAATTTTATATCTCATCGCATAACAGTCATCTTATTGTTCGGAAAATACACATGATAATTATGGGGTGTTTATGTGTACCCCAAAAATATCCCAACTTTAGTATTTGGTTCCAGCTTCTTCCTGGCATCCTTGGTCACATGCACATAAATAGATGAGCCAAAAATTTTAAAATGAGAAACATCAGGTTTATTACTAGTAAAAGATTCTTCAGGTGTACTCATGCCAAGTACTCTATGAGGACAATGGTTCTACACATAAACCACAGTATTGCATGCTTCTACCCGCAAATGAATTGGTAGGCCCTAATCATGTAACATCGCTTGTGTTGCACCCACGATCATTTTATTCTTTCTCTCCGTGACCCCATTTTGTTGTGGGTTATGAGGCGCTATGAGTTCTCTTCGAATTCCTTCTCTACTGCAGAAGTCTTTAAATTTGTTAGAGATGTATTCTCCACCATTATCACTCCTTAGAGCCTTCACTTTCTTCCCCAACTCTTTCTCCACCAATGCTTTAAACTCACAGAACTTTGAGAATGTTGGATCCTTCTTCTGCATGAAGAATATCCAGCATTTACGAGAAAAGTCATCAACAAAAATAACATAATACCTATGTTTTTCTGTTGAAGCAACTGAGAATGGTCCACACACATCCGTGTGAATTCTCTCCAGGATTCCTGAAGCATGGTTCTCCTTTTCATGAAAGGTGGACTTTACATACTTCCCCAGGGTGCACCCCTTGCACTGATCTAACTGAGCAAGTGTTCCCCTTGGAAGTCCAATAGATATCTGCTGCATGATTTTCAAGGATCCATGATGAAGATGGCCCAATCTCCTATGCCATAATTCACCTTCATCCCAGCTCACCACTTTTTCTACCTTGCCTATCATGGCACTGCAGCCATCTACCTCCAGCATGTAGAGATTCTTAACTCGAATCCCTATCTTCTTGACTTGACCCATTGCTTTATGTCCTAGGTAGGCTTTTCCACTGCTAAAAACAACATCATAGCCTCTGTCCTCCAACATTGTGACTGAGACCAATTTTTTCTTCAGACCTTGAACATCCATAACTTTTTTCAATTGAAATGGTTTACCTGACTCCCTCTAAAAGGTAATGGTGCCAATACTAGTTGCATTGTATCATCCATCATCGCCCATCTCTATATGCATTCTGAGATATTTATCCTCCAAGTCAATGAAAGACTCTTTATCTCCCGTCATGTGGAAGGAAGTGCCACTATCCAAATACCACACCGATCCCAATGTACTTGAAGCCATGCATGCGATCAAAGAGAATTAAAGTTCAAATTGTGAGACCAGAGCCTCACCAGTTGGAGCTCCAACAACCTTCTTTTTCTTCTTCTTCTGTGGACAGTTAGTAGCGAGAGGCCCATGTTCATGATAGTGAAAACACTTCACTTTGGACAAATCTAGC
Source organism: Picea engelmannii (assembly GCA_009831015.1). Taxonomy (NCBI): domain Eukaryota; kingdom Viridiplantae; phylum Streptophyta; class Pinopsida; order Pinales; family Pinaceae; genus Picea; species Picea engelmannii. Next base: position 482,660 of record ML790711.1, read on the forward strand.
TTCTTGACTTTAGACTCGGATTTTGGATAGAATTTATTCCCTTTCCCTTTCCTTGGATTTTCATTCAAAGAACAATCCTCTTCATCGTCATGTTTTGATGAAGATCCATCTCTGGTGTTCCGCTTGAACTCCTCTTGCACTAGATTCAACCATAGTCATTCCCAATCCGACAATTTTTCCCTTCCATTGACAGAGTCTTGATAACTGTGCCATCTCTTAGGAAGCCCTAGGAGCACCAAGCTCACCAAATCATCAGCAGTGATTGTTATTCCCACACTTCCAAGCTCATCCCGACATTGGACAAACTTCGTGAGATATTTTGGAATGGTGTCGCCTTTCTCCATCTTGATCTTCCTGAGTTTATCTTTGAGTGCCAATTTCCTATGGTCGCTACTGTTTTGGAACAGATCCGTCAAAACCTTCCACATTGCATGTGGTGTGGTTTTCCCATGGAAACTTGAGATAATGTGGTCTTGTACTCCCTCTAATAGAATCCTCCTCGCCTTCGCCACTTTCTTTTGCCATGCATCAAGATTTGCATTATCTGTCGCATCTAGCTTAGGAACATCTCTGTCAATGTAATCCTTAGAGCCATTGTCTTCGAGCACTACCTCCATCCTGTCCTTCCAAGATATGTAGTTAGAGCTTCCATCGAGTGCATACTCCAACCTCAAGCCATTGAAATACATTTCGATCTTGAATCAACTGTCACACCAAGAAAATCTTGCAAATTTGAATGTTATCCAACCACCAAAACTCAACTGCTGCAATCCCTCTTTCCTTGGGAGGTTCGCACCCCACCTGAGAGTAGCCTGAGGGAAGTTCGCACCCTTCCTGTGTATAGCCTGCGAACTTGCCTGGGAAGTTCACACTGTACTTCACTGTAGGGTGAGGGGAGTTCGCACTTCTCCCTTAAGAAGCCCGTGAGAATCACCTTGAAGTTCGCACCTCTCCTTTGTCTAGGGTGCGAGAATTTATGCTCTATGAATTGAGCATAGTATACAGTACTAAAGTTCGCACCCTGCTAGAGACGGGACCTATGAGAATGAAATTATGTTCACACCTCACTTTCGTGGCTCCGTGGCCTCCGTGGCTCTGATACCATGTAGAAATTTCAATACAAATTAAGTATTTCCTATGATTCTCTTGATCTAACAATTACGCCACTGTTAAATACATAATCTCTTCTACTATTATTCTTGTGGAAAATTAAACCATGATCACAACCACAATCACAAAGTGAAAATATCAAGAACACATAACACAAAAAAATTTCCAGGGAAAGTGTAAAGCTAAAAACCCCACTATCATATATTATGTATATCATGAATCATGAAACAATCTCATACAAAACTCTAATCCAAGAGCTCTCAGTATAATACAATCATCTTACACTGTCATACACAAATCAACAAATACATGTGCCAATTCCTGTGTCCAGACAACTTGCCTCCTCTGCACAAACTCTGTAATTCGAATTCTCACAATGATCATAGAATTTCCTAGTTGGCACATGCTCATAAGCATATCCACTGCATGTGTGATCAAATCACAACTGATAGCCAAACTGTCCCTTTCACCTGTTATCTCAACTGGGTCTCCACTGGATCTGACATGCATGTAGTTAACTGTGGCGAATCTTCAGTTTCATGTGAGTTCACTGATTAACTGAACTTTCATTAGTGCAAGTTTAGTTCCAACTAGTACAATTGATCTTAACTCACTTAACTACACTTATAATTCTGTTACAAATCCAATTCACTCAGTTATGAATGAAATAATAAATTAATATTTATTGTCTAATTTATTTAAGGGAAAAATAAATTAGACACATGTTTCTTGTCGACTTTTCAACAGGATGGACATTACACTTTGTACCTTGTACTTTTGTCTAATTTCACTTTGAATTAGGAGTTTTAAGTGAAAAGTGAAATTTAGTCACTTATGCCTAAAATGACTATTAATTCACAAAGTGGGTGAATTAGAGACATAAAGTTGACTTAGGAAACTTAACCCAAAGTGGGTTATTGATTTAGTTATTTTTGGGGAGATCTCAACCATCGATTATATGGGACATGAAATGATCTCCACCATTCATATCTTAGGTTTTCTTTTGGATGTCTAAGAAGGGCACAAAGGGTCAAGGAGGCATTAATTCTTCATTTGTTCATTGTGAAAGGAAGACTTGGAGGATGAGCATGAGGTTTGTTGCATGAGGTTTCTTGAGCTTGGGCGCTAGCTTTCATGGAGGAAATATACCAGCTACTAGCCTTGTTTATTTAGTGGAGAGGTTTCACTTCTGTGGAGGGCGCATTGCCAGATTGAGGTGCATCAGTTGTGGGAGGACTTCTAGCCATTAGATTGCAGTCAGATCAGTTGCAGAGGGAGGCCATATAGCAGAGATTCATTCCTGTGGAGGGGTTTTCAGATCTAAGCTCACAATTTGCTTCTGGAGCAGTTTCATGGTTTTACTAGCTTGTATGTGGGTTGCACCTTCTTGGGGTGTACTTGGAGGCTTTGGACTTGTATATCAGCTCAGAACGAGTTTATATTGTATGAATTTCCATTATATATTGTACTTTTTTTATTCCACCTTCTGATTTTCTCATATATACATATATATTCCAAACTGGTTTTCCCCAGGGGGGGTTATCCAGGGTCATGTAGACGAAAAATACATGTGTACAAAATGCATGTGTTAGTCTCTTAGATCTGTTTATTTTCAGATGTAAATATCTTTAGGTGTGTTGTATTTATTTTGAAATGAATGTACTAATTTATGGTTACTAAAACTACATGCAAGAGCACCCAAAATCACAAATATAACCATAACAAATCAACAAGAATTTCTTGGACTATTGGCTGTTATAAAACACTAGCATATACTTTATTAGATAGTTGAAACTTAGAGCCTAACTGTGGTCAAAGACAAACCCAGTAGGAAACATTGATAGGACCTGGAAATGTTCATGGTATTAGAGTTGAGGTGGCTGAAATTTTGAGCTATTGGGACAACATTTTGTTTGTTGTCATATACATCTTCTTAGCAGATTTTTCAGGATAGCCATTGACTCATTCAGTGGTTGTTAGAGGTCATATTTTTGCAGAGGACAGTTGGGAATTTTTTGGCACTTGTCATCAGTCTCTTTTGACACCTACACAGTAAGAGTGAGGTTGATTTAACATGACCACTTTTCACACCTATTTTGTTAGGAGTGAGGTCAGATTTTACTTGTCTCTTTTCACAGTTGTGTTGACATGAGTGAGACAATGTTTTCCTTGGTAGTGTGAGCATCAGTTGGGGATTGCAGTTTGGTAGACATGTCAACATCTCATATGCGAGTTGAGGACAGGCTAGTAGGAGCTAGCAATTGGTCGCCTTGGAAGGTGAGGATGATATTCATCTTAGAGGACCTCGAGCTATCGGACATAGTCGAGGCAAGTGTTCCCCCCATTCCTGTCACCGCTCCCATATTGGTGGAAGAGTTTAGGAAAAGGAACAATAAGGAAAAGAGGAATATTTGTGACATAGTTTGTGATCATATCATACCCCATTTGATGGGGAAGGCTTGTGCATACGAGATGTGGGAATATCTATGCAAGTTGTATGAGAGATCCAATGAGAACTAGAAGATGTTCTTCATGATCGACTTAGGGGCATTCACATGCTCAAGGATGAGTCGGTAACTTCATTCCTTGGTCGTTACACTCATATCAGAGACAAGATTGGAGCTGTCAGAGAGGTTGTTGATCCTAAATATTTGGTGAGGCAAGCTATGAATAGCTTCACCAAATCGTGGGGTCCATTTGTACGTGTCATAGTTGCCAAGGAGGTCAAGCCTACATGGGAGAGGATGTGGGATGACTTCATCTAGGAGGAGATTAGGATTGTAGGCGAGGCTTATGGATAGTGATAGCAATAGAAACAACAAATTGGTCAGGGTGAGGAGGATCGTTTTCTTTGGACAAAGGGAAAGAAGAAGGCCAGCTGAGGGGGTTGACAGGTTCCCACATTTGGGACCCCACCAGAGGGGAGTGGAGGAGGAGAGAGGAGCAGTGGTCAGGGAAGTGGTCGGAGGAGAGATATGAGAAAAGTGAAGTGATTTATTTGTAAGACGTTCAGGCACTATGTTGGACAATGTACGAACAGGAAGAAGAAGAAGGGTGGTACCGCAGCTACAACAGAGGAGACAGATTTTCAGACACAACTTCAAAGAGAGTGTGTTTTTATCATATGTTGCAATTTAGTTGAGATGACATCCAGTATCTGGTATATTAACAATGAGGATTCGAGCCATATGACTGGAGATCAAGAGCATTTTTTTTATCTCAGAGACACTGAGGTCAGGATAGAGATTTCTCTTGGAGATGTTAGATTGGTCAGAGTTGTTGGGATTGACACAGTTACCTTTTGGAGATATAGCTTTCCACCTATATCATTCATGGACATTCTTTATGTCCCTATAATGAAGAAGAGTTTGATTTTAGTTTCCACCCTCCAGGATAGAGGTCTTGAGGTGACATTTAGAGGCACTGAGGTACTGATTAATCCTTGAGGGTCTTCACTTTCCTTAGGACAAGTGATTGGAGTGAGTGATGTGAAACTGTTCAGATTGCTTTTTCAACCACTTCATACATTGGCAATGAGTAGCAGCAACAAAAGACAATTATGTGAGTTATGGAATCACAAGATAGCCCACCTACATCATGGGGCTCTTGGAGGACTAAGAGAGGTTGTGACCGTAGTGCCACAGATCAACATAGAGCATCAGGATGTTTGTAAAGTGTGTGCACTTGGTAATTTTACCAAGGCATTATTCCCCAGGAGTGACACCAGGTCAACTGGGATACTAGATTTAGTACACATGGAAGTATGTGGGCCCATGACTCGGAGGTCCTTGAGTGGTTGTGAGTATTATCTCACATTTATTGATGACTACTTAAGGAAGACTTGGATCTATTTCCTGAAGGCTAAGAGTGAGGTCTTCACATGGTTCCAAGAGTCTAGAACTCTTGCGGAGAACCAGTCGGGAAAGAGGATCAAAGTCTTGCAGTCAGATAACGGTGAAGAGTATTCCTCGATATAGTTTGTAGACTTATGTGCCCAGCATGGAATTAGAAGACAGATGACCGTACCATACAACCCCCAGCAAAATGGGGTTGTTGAGAGGAAGAACTAAGCCATTACCGGTGAAGTGAGATCCATGCTGCATGATCATAGTTTTCCTTTTTACTTATGGGCAGAGGCATGTTCTACTACAGTTTACCTGTAGAACAGGAGCCCCCACAGGATATTGGGGAAGATGAATCCTGAGGGTCCCTTCACTGGTAGAAGACCCTATGTCGAGCACATTAGGATCTTTGGGTTCTTGACTTTCTCTCATGTCCCCTTGGAGAGGAGGACAAAGCTAGACCCCACAGCTCAGCAGGGGATTCTAGTTGGATACTCAGAGGTGTCAAAAGCCTATCGCATCTACATTCCACCACTTAGGAGAGTGGTGGTAAGAAGAGATGTCAAATTTGAGGAGGATAGGGCTTTTGCGATATCTCTTGAGTTGAGAGTTGGAGTTGAGGATGATGCAGAGTCATCGATTGCAGTCTTAGAGGGAGAACACTCTCATATTTTGAGTACACCAGTATCAGGGGTGACAGGGTCACCATGCATAGCTTTAGGGTCATAGTCAGAGAATGTCCAGTCAGATGGGGCACAAAATTCAGAGGGAGCACAGACTTCAGGATCTCAGAGTGTTGAGACGAGTCTTGAGGTAGTCACTATTGGACATACTTCTCCATTGACCACTTTAGGGAAGAGGAGTGTAAGGTAGCTAGAGAGGTAGTGGGGGGGCCTAGAGGGACCATAGTGATAATAGTGGAGGTCATTCAATGTAAGGTGGACTAGGTCCATTATATTATTAAATAAGGTCCACTATGGTAGTTAGATATAATAAATGGGTAATTAGATATAATAAATGTAAGATGACTTCTTAGAAGGTTTAACTTCTAGAAGATTCCTCCTCTAGAATGTTCTTAGGTGATGGTAGCACTATATAAAGGGATTCAAGAAATGTAATGAGACATGAAGAGAAGTATTGTATTTGGAACGGTAGCTCAATAGGAAGATGCCCCCTTGAAGAGGCAAGTGAACATGAGAGGATCCCTTCCATAATATGATCCATTGTATGGTGTTGCCCTACCCTAAGGGTTTGATAGTAATAAAGGATATTTTGCATATTGTTCTTGTATATCTGTTGTAGTGTTTTTGTATTCATATATTTGGTTCTTAACAAGTGGCATCAGAGTGCTTTCCTTGGGCAGACATTGTGGGCAAATATTTTTTATTTTTGCAGATTTTGTTTTTCGGAGAAAAAAAAAAGAGGGCCGCGACATTATCAAAGTTTTTGGTATATTTTTGTGCCCAATTTTCAAAAACGGGTTGTATATTTTATTTCCTCTCATAAAAACACCCAATTTGAAAAAAAAATAGTCCGAAACGGAGTCTGGGAAGTCAAGATATTGAAGTTTTAAAATCTGCAAATTTTCAGTATTTTTTCCGCGGACGACGACGAATATTTTTTTTTATGTAGAATTTTGAGGATAAATTTGCTCAAATAAATTACATATATGATTTCCTCTCACAATTTCACCCAATTTCAAAAAAAAATTCAGCCCAAACAGAGTCCAGGAAATGAAGTTATGAGCATTTTAACTTCAGCAGTGTTTTAGGGTTTTTCCAGAAAAAAACCTCGATTTTCTACTGACACTTATTGGGTCTATTTTTTGAGTTTTTTTTGTGATGGCTGTAGGACCGAAGAGTTCATAGGGTGATCATATGGATATTTCCTTTCAAACCATGAAAGAAATTCTTGAATCATTCAAAACCCAATTGTTTCACACATTGGATGACAGATTGGATGCATTTGTACATGGTCTCACAGTTAGCCTCACAGATAGCCTCACAGACGRCCTCAATGATAGTTTTCATAGTATTCAAGATTCATTGAATAACATGTCGGAGACATTTCTTATGGAGGGCCTTAGGGATGAATATAATAAAGAAATATATGCTTGGTATGATTTTGAGGCAGATTGTGATGATTGGTATATGGATAGTTGTCATTTCTGGGATGACAACCACTTCCATATTTTATTTGATGACTCTACTCCACCTTCTATAGAGAACATCAATGTCCCACATCAAGAGCTAGTTACTAGCGTTCAGTCTGCATATTCTACAGTGGTATTATTCCTTCCAGATTCTGCTACCACCCTTTTCCACTATGTGGATGGTTCTTCTTATTTGGATCCACATGATAGGTGTCAGCATTTGGAGCATCATTTGGAGTTTGTTATTGGGTTCCAAAATATTCCATGGGGAGTTCACATGAGCACTTGGACATGGGACCCAGGCTTACAATGGTGGTTGGACTACTTCAGCATGGTGGATTTCCTTTCTACATGGGACCTTGGTTCTTCAGTCTTCTTCAGCATTATGGTCGACAATTATCCATGGGACCCTGGTATATGGTTGTACATCAAGCATTGAGGACAACACTTTCATAAGGGGGATGGAATGTAAGGTAGCTAGAGAGGTAGTGGGGGACCCAGAGGGCCCAGAGTGATAATAGTGGAGATCATTCAATGTAAGGTGGACTAGGTCCACTATATTATTAAATAAGGCCCACTATGGTAGTTAGATATAATAAATGGGTAATTAGATATAATAAATGTAAGAGGACTTCTTAAAAGGTTCTACTTCTAGAAGATTCCTCCTCTAGAATGTTCTTAGATGATGGTAGCACTATATAAATGGATTCAAGTAATGTAATGAGACATGAAGAGAAGTATTGTATTTGGAATGGTAGCTCAATAGGAGGATGCCCCCTCGAAGAGGCAAGTGAACAGGAGAGGATCCCTTCCATAATAGGATCCATTGTATGGTGTTGCCCTAACCTAAGGGTTTGATAGTAATAAAGGAGATTTTGCATATTGTTCTTGTATATCTGTTGTGGTGTTTTTGTATTCAGGTATTTGGTTCTTAACAAGGAGACCTAGATGGTTTCAGGAGATCTTGAAGGAGGCCAAGGAGAATGTTGAGGATCCCAAGAGCCATATCAGAGAGAGCAGTCCACTAGTCAGATTTGGAGAATACTTATCACTTGTGACGAGTATCAGGGATACTGAGCCACAAAATTTTACATAGGTAGTGGACCATTAGGTCTGGAGAGAGGCCATGGAAGAGGATTATGATTCCATTGTGTGCAATGAAGTCTGGGATGTGGTTTTAAGGCTAGTGGGGAAGTCAGTTGTGACTTCCAGGTGGTTGTACAAGACCAAGATGGCTACATATGGCAACATTGAGAAACAAAAGGCCCGTTTTGTGGCGCGAGGCTTCTCATAGATTGAGGGAGTCTATCATGACGAGACTTTTGCACTAGTTGCGAGATACACTTCTATCAAGACTATAATTATCATAGCAACAGAGATCAGTTGGCGCATTCACCAGATGGATGTGAAAACTGCATTTCTGAATGGTTTTATTGAGGAGGAGGTGTACATAGAGAAACCACAGGGGTTTGAGGTGAGTGACAGGGAGACTCATGTGTGTCTTCTGTGGAAGGCACTATATGGTTTGAAGCAAGCTCCTCAAGCTTGGTATTCACACATTGATACTTATTTTCTTCAGATGGGCTTCGAGAAGAGCGATGTTGATCCAAATATCTATTTCATCATTAGGGGTGAGGACACGCTCATTCTCATTTTGTATGTGGATGATTTATTCATTACTAGAGCCAAGGATCTCATAGTGGAGTGCAATCTGGGACTTGCATCAGAGTTTGAAATGAGTGATATTGGATTGATGCAATACTTTTTGGGTATGGAGGTATGGCAAGAGGAGGGTCACATATTTCTTGGGTAGGGGAAGTATGCAACAAATATTTTGAGCAAGTTTCAGATGGAGGACTGCAGACCCATGTCTACACCTATGACCACCAACTGGAAGAAGCTTAGTGCTTCAGATAGCCATTTAGTGGATGCCACAGTATACGGGCAGTTGATCAGTTCACTCATGTATCTGGTTAACACCAAACCATATATATGTTTTGCTGTGAACACTCTCAGTCAGTACATGGTTAAGCCAAGGCATGTTCACATGGTTGGGGAAAAACACTTCTTGAGATATATTATTGGGATAGTGGAATATGGCCCAGACTATGTCAGGGGAGATGGAGTCAGTTTGGTTGGCTACACAGATTCAGACTGGGCAAGATGTGTTGTTGACAGAAAAATCACCTTAGGGTGTTGCTTAAGTTTGGGGTCAAGACTTGTTTCCTGGTTCAACCAGAAGCATAAGTCAATTGCTTTGAGTTCGGCCGAGGCAGAGTATATGGCAGCCAGTTAGGCTAGTTGTGAGGCCATTTGGATTCGTAAGATTTTGGTTGGTTTATTTGGTTAAGAAATGTCACTGAATGTTATTCACTATGATAATCAAAGTTGTATCAAACACTCTGAGAATATAGTGTTTCATGACCGGTCGAAGCATATTGAGATCGGGTACCACTTCATTTGTGACTGGGTTTAGCAAGGGGAATTTCAGTTGCAGTATCTATCGACAGATGACCAGGTTATATATATTCTCACCAAGGCCCTGCCACGAGGCAAACATGTATATTTCAAAGACAAGATGGGCTTGGTGAGGAGCACCTTCCTCAGTAAGAGGGAGTGTTGAATTTTGTACCTTAGGAGGTGTTCCTCATGTGTTTTTGACCTCCTTAGCACATCTGGGATGGACATTACACTTTGAACCTTGTACTTTTGTCTAATTTCACTTTGACTTAGGAGTTTTAAGTCAAAAGTGAAATTTAGTCATTTATTCCTAAAAAGACTATTAATTCGCAAAGTGGGTGAATTAGAGACATAAGTTGACTTAGGAAACTTAACCCAAAGTGGGTTATTGATTATATATTTTTGGGGAAGTATCAACCATTGATTAGATGGGAGATGAGATTATCTCAACCATTCATATCTTAGGTTTCCTTTTGGATGTCTAAGAAGGGCCCAAAGGGTGAAGGAGACATTCATTCTTCATTTGTTCATTGTGAGAGGAAGACTTGAAGGATGAGCATGAGGTTTGTTGCATGAGGTTTCTTGAGCGTGGGTGCTAACTTTCATGGAGGCAGGCTACGAGCTACTAGCCTTTTTTATTTAGTGGAGAGGTTTCACTTCTATGGAGGGCGCATTGCCAGATTGAGGTGCATCAGTTGTGGGAGGACTTCTAGCCATTAGATTGCACAGAGATTAGTTGCAGAGGGAGGCCATCCAATAGATCTTCATTCCTGTGGAGGGGTTTTTAGATATGAGCTCACAGTTTGCTTCTAGAGTAGTTTCATGGTTTTTCCAGCTTGTATGTGGGGCACACCTTCTTGGGGAGCACTTGGAGGCTTTAGACTTGTATATCATCTCAGAATGAGCTGCTATTTTATCAGGTTCCATTATATATTGTACTTGTTGTATTCCACCTTATGATTTCCTCATATATACATATATATTCCAAACTTGTTCTCCCCGAGGAGGGGGGGGTTATCCAAGGTCATGTTGACCAAAAATGCCTGTGTACAAAAATTCATGTGTTTGTCTCTTAGATCTGTTTATTTTCAGTTGTAAAGATCTTTAGGTGTGTTGTATTTAATTTGGAAAGCATTTAGTAATTTCTAGTAACTAAAACTACATGCAAGAGCACCCAAAATCGCAAATATAACCATAACAAATCAACAAGAAGTTCTTGGACTGTTGGCTGTTATAAAACACTAGCATATACTTTATCAGACAGTTGAAACTTAGAGCCTAAATATGGTCAAAGATAAACCCGGTAGGCAAGCTTGATAGGACCTGGAAATCTTCATGGTATTAGAGCTGAGGTGGATGAAATTTTGAGCAGTTGGCACAACATTTTGTTGGTTGTCATATACATCTTCTTGGAATATTTTTGAGAACAACCATTGACTCATTCAGTGGTTGTTAGAGGGTAAATTTTTGTAGAGGACAGTTGGGTAGTTTTTGGCACTTGTCATTAGTCTCTTTTCACACCTATGCAGTAGGAGTGAGGCTGATTTGACGTGACCTTTTTTGACACCTATTTTGTTAAGAGTGAGGTCATATTACACTTGTCTCTTTTCACACCTATGTTGACAAGAGTGAGATAGTTTTTTCCTTGGCAGTGTGAGCATAAGTTGGGCTTTGTATTTTGGCTGACATGTCAGCATATCATATGCAAGTTGAGGACAGGCTAGCAGGGGCTAGCAATTGGTCACCTTGGAAGGCGAGGATGATCTTCATATTAGAGGACCTTGAGCTATGGGACATAGTCAAGGTAGTTGTTTCCCCCATTCTTGTCACTGCTTCTTTCTTGGTGGCAGAGTTTAGGAAAATGAATAATAAGGCGAAGAGGACTATTTGTGACTTAGTTCATGATAATATCATACCCCATTTGATGGGGAAGGATTGTGCATATGAGATGTGGGAATCTCTATGCAAGTTGTATGAGAGATCCAATGAGAACCGGAAAACAGTTCTTCATGACCAACTCAGGGGCATTTTCATGCTCAAGGATGAGTTGGTAACTTCATTCCTTGGTCGTTACACTCAGATAACACGAGCTTGGAACCGTTGGAGAGGTTGTTGATCCTAAATATTTGGTGAGGAAAGCTATGAATAGCTTCACCAAATCGTGGGCTCCATTTTTACGTGGCATATTTGCCAAGGAGGTCTTGCCTACATGGGAGAGGATGTGGGATGACTTCATCCAGGAGGAGATTAGGATTGCAGGTGAGGATTCTAGATAGTGGTAGCAACAACAACAACAGATTGGTCAGGGTAAGAAGGATCTTTCTCTTTGGACAAAGGGAAGGAAGAAGGCCAGCCATGGGGGTCGGTAGGGTCCCAAGTTTGGGGACCCACCACAGGGGAGTGGATGAGGAGAGAGAAGCAGTGGTCAGGGCAGTGGTCAGAGGAGAGATATGAGAAAAGTGAAGTGATTTGTTTGTAAGAAGTTCAGGCACTATGTTGGACAATGTTCGAACATGTAGAAGAAGAAGGGTGGTACCGCAGCTACAACAGAGGAGACAGATTTTCAGACACAGTTTAAGAGAGAGTGTGTTTTTCTCATATGTTGCATTTCAGTTGAGATGACACCCAGTATATGGTATATTGATAGCGGGGATTCGAGCCATATGATTGGAGTTGTAGAGAATTTTTTTTTATCTCAGAGACATCAAGGTTAGGATATAGATTTCTCTTGGAGATGACAGATTGGTCAGATTTGCTTGGATTGGCACAATTTCCTTTTGAAGAGATAGCAGATAGCTTTCCACCTATATCATTCATGGACCTTCTTTATGTCCCTGGCATGAAGAAGAATTTGATTTCAGTTTCCACCCTCCACGATAGAGGTCTTGAGGTGACATTTAGAGGCACCGAGGTACTGATTAATCCTCGGGGGTCTTCACTTACCTCAGGACAAGTGACTGGAGTGAGGGATGTGAAAATTTTCAGATTTCATTTTTAGCCACTTCATGCATTAGCAACGAGTAGAGACAACAAAAAATAGTTATGTGAGTTATGGAATCGCAAGATGGCCCACCTACATCATGGGGCTCTTGGAGGACTGAGAGAGGTTATGAATGGAGTGTCATAGATCAGCATAGAGCATTAGGATGTTTGCAGAGGGTGTGCGCTTGGTAAGTTTACTAAGGCATCATTCCCAAGCAGTGACACCAGGTCAGTTGGGATACTGGATTTAGTACACATGGACGTGTGTGGTCCCATGACTCGGAGGTCCTTGAATGGTTGTGAGTATTATCTCACATTTATTGACAACTACTCGAGGAAGACTTGGATCTATTTCCTGAAGGCCAAGAGTGAGGTCTTCACACTATTCCAAGAGTCCAGAGCTCTTGTGGAGAACCAGTCGGGAAAGAGGATCAAAGTCTTGCAGTCGGATAAATGGGGAGATTATTCCTCGAGAAATTTTGTAGACTTTTGTGCCTAGAATGGCATTAGAAGAAAGATGACCGTACCCTACAACCCCCAGCAGAACATGGTTACCAAGAGGAAGAATCAAGCCATTACCAGTGAAGCGAGATCCTTGCTGCATGATCATATTTTTCCTTTGTACTTATGGGCAGAGGCATGTGCTACTACAGTTTACCTATAGAACAGGAGCCCCCACAAGATATTGGGGAAGATGAATCTCGAGGAGGCCTTCACTGGTAGGAGGCCCTATGTCGAGCACATCAGGATCTTTGGTTTCTTGACTTTATCTCATGTCCCCTTAGAGAGGAGGAAAAATATAGACCCCACAACCCAGCAAGGGATTCTATTTGGATACTCAGAGGTGTCGAAAGCCTATCAAATCTACCTTCATCCACTTAGGATATTGGTGGTGAGAAGAGATGTCAAATTTGAGGAGGATAGGTCTTTTGCGAGATATCGTGAGTCAAGAGTTGGAGTTGAGGATGATGAAGAGTCGCCGATTACGGTCTTAGAGGGAGCATAGCCTTAGATTTCAAGTGCACCGGTATCAGGGGTGACAGGGTCACCATGCACAGCTTCAGGGTCACATTCATAGAATTTTTGGAAGATTGGTTGTTGTCATTGATGTCAACCCTAGTCAAGGGTTTTGGACCACAATATTGATGAAGGTATTTGGACATGAAGGAAAATTCATATGAATATACAACACCCATGGATGGATAGTATACATCATGTTGTTTCTAGTGGTATGTGGCATGTCACGTGGATCCTCATGGTTGAGGAGAAATGAATTTTTTAAGATGACAAAGTGAATTGAAGAAGGAAGTACATGTAGGCCCTGAAGATAATTAAAGAAAAGAATTACAAAATAAGAAAGTGTCAGGTCAGCCCTAATGTTAAAATAAAGTGACATAAATGGTATAAATAAACATCATTATACATTCATTTGATACAAGTCGAATTTCAAAGGAAATAAGAAGAAAAGAAGGATGGATTTCAAGGGAGGATGAAGTCATTTGGTGATGTGCTCTAAGGTATGTTATTTTAAGGTCATCTTACCATTTTTGCTATAATTTGTTTTCTAGAATGATTCAGATGGTGAAATCTCTATGGTATTGAGAAGACATATCAAGGTACCTCTGGTAAAAATTTCAGCTCTTGATTCGCTATAATTATGGAGATACACTCTGTGGAAGATAGGGTTTGTGACCAGTCCTTAAGCTAGTCAATAAACAAGTGTTCTAGGTAAAACATTCATAACTTCTTCATCAAGAATCCAAATGAAGTGGGAAAACTTTCATTGGAAAAAGTACAAACTGTAGTTTCTTGTATGTGAGTTTCAGAATCGGATGTTAGTTATTGAGCGTAGGGCATTCTGTGCAAGTTCACTCTCCTAAATAGACCAGAATTGAATAAAGTCTACCATTCTTTCTATAACCTCTTTTTGGGGAGGATTCAAGGAGTGAAAATTGGATTTTTAGAGAATACATTGAGTAATATTATCTACAGGATCAGAGTACTCCAAGAATTGAAGAATTGCAGAAATTGAAGAAGTCTCAGGAAGCATTATTAGGTTCTATGTGATGATTGGTTGATGGTGATGATTTAATGTAAATTTTTATTATCTCTCATATGGTGGAAGGAAGGGGGAAGGATGGAGAGTTCAACTCTCTCTTGATATCAGAGGATTGTATCTTCCTCTTGGAGGTTTATCCCTCCCTTTACATTTGGAAGCTGTAGCTACCTTTGGAAGTCATTACTTCGCTTGAACAATAACTATTGATTATTTCTCATATATTGTGCATGGTGTATTGTGGTGTATTGATTTAACTCTTATACTATTGTTCATTACTCATTGGATACAGTTGAATGGCTTAAGTATAAGTTGAAAAAGGTTTTAAATTTTACTTGATACTGATTCACCCTCCTCTTAGTATCAATAATTGATATCAGAGCAGGTTGCCTTCAAAACAGTTTAACCACTGGAAGGAAAATCCTGAGCAGAGATGGATGACCATGAGCACATTTCAAATGGGATTCAAAAATTTGATGGAAGAAATTATGCATACTGGAGTGATAGAGTGAAAACTTACCTAACGTCTTTAGGAGTAGACATTTGGTACTCAGTTGTAAATCGCTATGTAATCCCAAATAATGCTCCAACCGATCCAAATGAGAAGAATCTTATGAGTTGTAATTCAAAAGCTAGACATGTTATTCTAGCAACATTGGCACCAACCATTTCTAGAAAAGTGACGGGATGCAACAGTACTAAAGAGGTATGGGACAAACTCAAGAATATCTATGAAGGTGATCCAAAAGTTAAGCAGGTCAAGCTTCAACGAAATAGAGTAGAATTTGAAAATTTGAAGATGAATGAAAAGGAAGATATTGCAACCTATCTTCTTAGAGTTGACGAAGTTGTTAATGCTATCAGAGGATTAGGTGAAGAGCTCGATGAATCGTTGGTTGTACAAAAAGTGTTGAGATCACTTCTCTTGAAGTATGATGCTAAGGTCTCCACCATTGAATAAACTAGGGAGCTGACCAAAATGACAATGGATGAATTACATGGGACTCTTATGGAATATGAAATGAGAACAAGTACAGAAAGTGACCATACAAACAATGAAGAAGCCTTTAAAGCCATAGAGAAGACAAAAGATAAGGATAATGACCTTGATGAAGAAATATCAAATTTCGTAAGAAGGTTCTAGAAAGGAAGTGGAAGATATAAGGGTAAGTCTCCTCTCAAATTCTTTAATTGTGGTAGAATAGGACATATTGTTGAAAACTGTTACTATAAAAAGAGAAGTCTCAACAACAAAAAGAGCTTCTACTTCAAGGATGATGACATCTCCTCAGATGAGAGTGATGAAGAAGATAATGATGGAGGATAATTCCTCTTCATAACCCAAGAAACCTAGGATGATGATCATAAGAATTCTAAAGAAGAAGAAATCATTTGTGAAGAAGATTCAGATGAAGAAACTAACCTTGATTCCTTTTGGGGATACGAAGACAATGCAGAGAGTGAACAAGAAGATGAGAATCTTGAAAAGTTGAAGCATGTTGAAACTAAAAATAGAAAGATTAGAAACACAAACATAATAGTAAAAGGTGAATTGAGTAGTTGTGAAGAATAGAATTACAAGCTTGAAAAGACCATTAATATCTTGAAGGAACAATTAGAAGATTATGAGAAATTGAAAGAAGAATTGGATCACACAAAAGGGGAGCTACTATTGACAACAAAAAAGTTAAAGAAGTTCGAAAAAAGCACTGAAAAATTAGATGAGATCCTTAGTAGTCAAAGATCTCCAAACGACAAGACATGACTAGGATACAATGACAGTTTGAAGACAACAAAACAAGACAAGGAAGTTGAAAATGATGAAACCAACACTCCAGAACAAGTTGAACAACAAGATAGAAAACTATAATTCAAAAGGAATGAGACATCAAGAAGATCCTCTCCCATCAGGTATGAAAGAAATCATTATGAAGGAAACTACAGAAGAATAGATCGTGAAACCAGATGGACCACACCACAAAGAAGATCACTTACGCCCAGGTATCAAAATTTCTTTCTTGGACATTGTTATACTTGTGGAAATTTTGGACACAAGGCAATCAATTATATAATAAATGAAAGGAATAACTATGCAATCTACATGAATGGTGAAAATAGTAGATATGAAAATGTTTGTAGACCTTTCAACAAAAATTATAATCCATTTGACCCATTAATGGATCAAAATATTGTATGTTACAAGTGCAATAATCTTGGTCACAAAGCACGAGATTGCAGATATATGAATGAAGATGTCCCTATGCCAACCAAAGTATGGAGAAGGAAAGAGATTCCAAACAATAAAGATTGTTGAATAGAATTGACTGCTGAAGAATGTAAAGAAGAAGATGAATGGTACATAGATAGTGGATGTTCTTCACACATGACCGGGGATCGAAGCAAATTTGTCAGCTTGAAGAAAAAGGGTGGAAATGTTGCATTTGGAGATGACTCATCTACCAAAATACTTGGAAAAGGAACTGTAAAGCGTGGAAGTGAAAATGTAAAAATAGGAAAAGTCCTATTGGTTGAATATTTGAAGCATAATCTCCTCAGTGTCAGCAAAATATGTGATGAAGGATACACTCTTACATTTGACTCTCAAAAATGTAAAATCAGAGAAAATAACTTAGGAAGATTGGTTGCAACTGCAAGAAGAAGACCGAACAACATATACATCATAGACATGAAGAAGAGTGAGAAGACAAAATCCACACAAAAGGATTCCAAGGAACAAAAAGTCCCAAAGACCAAAAATAAGGATGAAGTATTATTGAGTTCCACATGTTTAGAGGGAGCAGACCCAAAGAAGAAGGTTACCTTTTGCCATTAAACTCAAGGGGAGAATCCACACCCTTTACCATTGATGTCAAAGGGGGAGAGAAATTGGGATCATGATGATAGGGGGAGCATGAGTGTTTCCATCAATGAGAAAGCGGGAGATTGTTGGAAGATTGGTTGCTGTCATTGATGTCAACCCTAGTCATGGGTTTTGGACCGCAAGATTGATGAAGGTATTTGGACATGAAGGAAAATGCACATGCAGATACAACACCCATGGATGCATAGTATACATAATGTTGTTTCCATTGGTATGTGGCACACCACGTGGATCCTCATGGTTGAGGAGAAATGAATTTTTGAAGATGACAAAGTGAATTGAATAAGGAAGTACATGTAGGCCCTGAAGATAGTTAAATAAAATAATTACAAAATAAGAAAGTGTCAGTTCGGCCCTAATATTAAAAGGAAGTGACATAAAAGGTATAAATAAACATCATTATACAGTCATTTGATACAAGTCAAATTTAAGAGGAAATAAGAAGAAAAGAAGGTCGGATTTCAAGGGAGGATGAAGTCTTTTGGTGATGTGTTCTAAGGTATATTATTTTCAGGTCATCTTACCATTTTTGCTATAATGGTTTTTATAGAACGATTCATATGGTGAAATCGCTATGGTATTGAGAAGACATATCAAGGTACCTCTTGTAAAAAGTTCATCTCTTGATTCTCTATAATTATGGAGATACACTCTGTGGAAGATAGGGTTTGTGACAAGTCCTGAAGCTAGTCAATAAATAGGTGTTCCAGGTAAAAAAGTCATAACTTATTCATCGAGAATAAAAATGAAGTGGGACAAATTTCATTGGAAATAGTATGGAATGTAGTTTCTTGTGTGTGATTTTCAAAATCGGATGTTAATTATTGAGCACAGGGCATTCTGTGCAAGTTCACTCTCTTGAATAGACCAGAATTGAATAAAGTCTACCATTCTTTCTATAACCTCTTTTTGGGGAGGATTCAAGGAGTGAAAATTGGAGGAGTTTAAGAGAATACATTGAGTAATATTATCTA
>ML790711.1:501577-522673 GCA_009831015.1 Picea engelmannii
GTTGAAGACTTTAGGGAAGAGGATACCTATATGGTTTCAGGAGATCCTGAAGGAGGTCAAGGAGAATGTCGAGGAGACAAAGAGCCAAATCAGAGAGAGCTGGCCACCAGTCAGATTTGGAGCATACTTAGCACTTGTGACGAGTATCGGGGATACTGAGCCACAAAAGTTTGCATAGGTAGTGGACCATCAGGGCTGGAGAGAGGTCGTCTTAGAGGAGTATGACTCCATTATGTGCAATGATGTCTGGGATGTGGTTTCGAGACTAGTGGGGAAGTCAGTTGTGACTTCCAAGTGGTTGTACAAGACCAGGATGGATGCAGATGGAACATTGAGAAACACAAGGCCTGTTTTGTGGCGCGAGGCTTCTCACAGATTGAGGGAGTCGAATATGATGAGAATTTTGCACCAATTTTTAGATACAGTTCTATCAAGACTATCATTTCCATAGCAGCAGATATCGGTTAGCGCATTCACCAGATGGATGTGAAAACTTCATTTCTGAATGGATTTATTGAGGAGGAGGTGTACATAGAGAAGCCACAGGAGTTTGAGGTGAGTGATAGGGAGACTCACGTGTGTCTTCTGAGGAAGGAAATATATGGTCCGAAGAAAGCTCCTCGAGCTTGGTATTCACGCATTGATACATATTTGCTTCAGATGGGCTTCGAGAAGAGAGATGCTAATCCAAAACTCTATTTCATCATTAGGGGTGAGGACACACTCATTCGCATTCTGTATGTGGATGATTTATTCATTATTGGAGCCAAAGATCTCATAGCTGAGTGCAAGCTGGGAGTTGCATCAGAGATTCTGATGAGTGATATCGGATTGATGCACTACTTTCTGGGTATGGAGGTATGGAAAGAGAAGGGTCACATATTTCACGAGTAGGGGAAGTATGCAATAGATATTTTGAGCAAGTTTTAGATGGAGGACTGCAGACCCATGTCTACACCTATGATCACCAACTGGAAGAAGCTTAGTGCTTCAGATAGCCAGTTGGTGGATGCCACAATATACAGGTAGTTGATCGGTCCACTCATGTATCTAGTTAACACCAGACCATATATATGTTTTGCTGTGGACACTCTTAGTCAGTACATGGTTGAGCCGAGGAGTGTTCACATGGTTGGGGAAAAACACACCTTGAGATATATTGTTGGGATAGTGGACTATGGCCTAGACTATGTCAAGGGAGATGGAGTCAGTTTGGTTGGCTACACAGAATCAGAATGGGCAAGATGTGCTGCTGACAGGAAAAGCACCTCAGGGTGTTGCTTCATTTTGGGGTGAGGTCTTGTTTATCGATTCAGCCAGAAGAAAAAATCATTTGCTTTCAGTTCGACCAAGGTAGAGTATATGGCAGCTAGTCAGGCCAGTTGCGAGGCGATTTGCCTTCGTAAGATGCTGGTTGGTTTATTTGGCAGGAGATGTCACCGAATGTCATTCACTGTGATAATCAGAGTTGTATCAAACTCTTTGAGAATCCAGTGTTTTATGACCAGTCGAAGCATATTGAGATCGGGTACCACTTCATTCGTCACTAGGTTCAGTGAGGGGCATTTCAGTTGCAGTATGTATCGATAGATGACCATATTGCAGATACTCTCCCCAAGAACCTGCCATGGGGAAAACATGTATATTTCATAGACAAGATGGGCTTGGTGAGGAACACCTTCCTCGATAAGAGGGAGTGTTGAGTTTTGTACCTTGGGAGGTTCTCCCCATGTGTTTGTGACCTCCTTAGCACATGTTGGATGGACATTACACTTTGTACCTTGTACTTTTGTCTAATTTCACTTTGACTTAGGAGTTTTAAGTCAAAAGTGAAATTTAGTCATTTATGCAAAAAATGGCTATTAATTCACAAAGTGGGTGAATTAGAGACATAAAGTTGACTTAGGAAACTTAACCCAAAGTGGGTTATTGATTTAGATATTTTTGGGGAGATATCAACCATTGATTATATGGGAGATGAGATGATCTCCACCATTCATATCTTAGGTTTCCTTTTGGATGTCTAAGAAGGGTGCAAAGGGTGAAGGAGGCATTCATTCTTCATTTGTTCATTGTGAGAGGAAGACTTGGAGGATGAGAATGAATTTTGTTGCATGAGGTTGCTTGATCTTGGGCACTAGCTTTCATGGAGGAAGGCTACAAGCTACTAGCCTTGTTTATTTAGTGGAGAGGTTTCACTTCTATGGAGGGCGCATTGCCATATTGAGGTGCATAAGTTGTGGGAGGACTTCTAGCCATCATATTGCAGTGAGATCATTTGTAGATGGAGGCCATCCTGTAGAGCTTCATTCCTATGGAGGGGTTTTCAGATCTGAGCTCACAGTTTTCATTTGGAGCAGTTTCAATGGTTTTGCCAGCTTGTATGTGGGGCGCACCTTCTCGGGGTGCACTTGGAGGATTTGGACTTGTATATAAGCTCAAAAAAAGATGCTATTGTATTAGGTTCCATTATATATTGTACTTGTTGTATTCCACCTTCTGCTTTCCTCATATACACATATATATTCCAAATTGGTTTTCCCCAGGGGGCGGTTTATCCAGGATCATGTTGACCAAAAATACCTGTGTACAAAAATGCATGTGTTAGTCTCTTAGATCTGTTTATTTTCAGTCGTAAATATCTTTAGGTTTGTTGTATTTATTTTGGAATGCATGTACTAATTTCTGGTTACTAAAACTACATGCAAGAGCACCCAAAATCGTAAATATAACCATAACAAATCAGCAAGAAGCTCTTATACTATTGGATTTTATAAAACAAAATCATATACTTTATCATATAGTTGAAACTTACAGCTTAATTGTTGTCAAAGAAAGACCCAGTAGGAAAGCTTGATAGGACCTGAAAATCTTCATCGTATCAGAGCTGAGGTGGCTGAAATTTTGAGAAGTTGAGACAACATTTTGTTGGCTGTCATATACATCTTCTTGGCAGATTTTTGAGGACATCCATTGACTCATTCAGTGGTTGTTAGAGGGAATATTTTTGCAGAGGAAAGTTGGGCAGTTTTTGGCACTTGTCATTAGTCTCTTTTCACACCTACACACTAGGAGTGAGGCTTATTTGACGTGACCTCTTTTCACACCTATTTTGTTAGGAATGAGGTCAGATTACACTTGTCTCTTTTGACACCTATGTTGACAGAAGTGAGACAGTGTTTTCCTCAGCAATGTGAGCATCAGTTGGGGATTGCAGTTTGGCAGACATGTCAGCATCTCAAATGCGAGTTGAGGACAGGCTAGCAGGGGATAGCAATTGGTCGCCTTGGAAGGCGAGGATGATATTCATCTTAGAGGACCTCTATCAATGGGACATATTCGAGGCAGTTGTTCCCCCCATTCCTATCACTGCTCTCGTCTTGGTGACAAAGTTCAAGAAAAGGAACAACAAGGTGAAGAGGACTATTTGTGACGCAGTTCGTGATCATATCATACCCCATTTGACGGGGAAGTATTGTGTATACGATATGTGGGAATATCTATGCAAGTTGTATGAGAGATCCAATGAGAACCAAAAGATGGTTCTTCATGACCGAATCAGGGGAATTCACATTCAAGGATGAGTTGGTAACTTCATTCCTTGGTCGTTACACTCAGATCAGAGATGAGATTGGAGACATCGGAGAGGTTTTTGATCCTAAATCATTGGTGAGGAACACTATTAATAGCTTTACCAAATAGTGGGTTCCATCCAACAGAGCTTCATTCCTTTGGAGGGGTTTTCATATTTGAGCTCACAGTTTGCTTCTAGAGCAGTTTCAGTGGTTTTTCCAGCTTGTATGTGGGACACACCTTATTGGGGCGCACTTGGAGGATTTGGACTTGTATATCAGCTCAGAACAAGCTTCTATTGTATCAGGTTCCATTATATATTGGACTTGCTTTATTCTACCTTCTTCTTTCGTCATATATACATATATATTCCAAACTGGTTTTCCTCGGGGGGGTTTTATCCAGGGTCATGTTGACCAAAAATACCTATGTACAAAAATGCATGTGTTAGTCTCTTAGATCTATTTATTTTCAGTTGTAAATATCTTTAGGTGTGTTGTATTTATTTTGGAATGCATGTACTAATTTCTGGTTACTAAAACTACATGCAAGAGCACCCAAAATCACAAATATAACCATAACAAATCAGCAAGAAGTTCTTGGACTGTTGGTTGTTATAAAACAACAACATATAATTTATCAGACAGTTGAAACTTAGAGCCTAATTGTGGTCAAAGACAAACCCAGTAGGCAAGCTTCACAGGACCTGAAAATCTTCAATTTGTTGTTGAGATTTGGAGCAAGAAATATATGGTTGGGGGGGACATTCAACCCCTACAGTTAGTTGCACGTATGTGGATAAAAGACAAGTGTTTTATCTATTTTTTTTCTATTTGTAGTAATGGGTTTTATTATTGCGTATAAAATTTGAGTTTTTAAGCGATCCATAGGTTGCTATGTGCATGCTAAATTTAGTTACATTCATTTTTTAATAATGTTATTAGATTAATGAGTGTTTTAAGCATGATTCACTACATTTAATTATAATTGTATCATTAAAAATTTGTGGGTTTAGTAGTAGGGGCACCACATAGTGGTATTAGATATGTAGGCTACAACACTAGCCTACCTAGGTCTACTACAACAGAGAAAATTCTAAACTATGTAGTTTTTGGGTAAAAAATCATTTTTCCTAGCATATTAATTTGGGGTGAAGGCCCTAAATTTTGAATTTTTGAATGATGATTGTTGAACTATATGGGGGTCAATTTTTCCACTTAATGGATGAATTCATCTTAGATAGTTGAGTCATGTGTTTTTGCGACAACCATGAGCTTGAAAAACACAAAAATTGACTAAGTGTCAAAATATTTTGATGTCATCGATACAATGTGTATCATGGAGGAAAGGAGATCCTTTGTCAAAATAAAGTGAAGGAATGTCTTTCAAATTCACCAAAGTGATCTTGAGAAAACTCTGTGGAAGGTGAGCTTACTAGAGTTGTCTCGATCATGGTGTTGGCCTCTACAGTGGTAATGGAAGGTGGCTTTGCTTCCTTGGTCTCTTGGAGAAATTCTTGTTGATTTATGAATGCTTCTTCCTTCTTTAACAACTCCCAATGTATATAAGCCATCATGTAAGTGAGCCTTTCCTCCTACCAATTATCCATCTAGATGATCTTCTCTACCAATTGCATAAGATCCACTCTGATCACATCCCAATATTCCATGGCAATTTTGAGGGATCCTTGGCATTCATCAAATCACTTCTTTAGTAATGGAATTAGTTTGGAAAAGGTATCAAGTTTCTTTTCCACCTATTCCATCCTTCAGTCAAACATCTATAACTTCTCCTTCAAGTGATTATTCTCTTCTTGAAGTTACACATTGATGGCTTGTAAGTCTTCCATGCTAAGTTTGTATTTTCTTCAATTTTCCAGTAGCTATGTCACAATTAATAATTCTCTACTCCGATACATCATGATCCATAAACGAGGGATTTAGCCAACTTGCTCCACAAACATGGATCCTCTGCAAAATTAACTTCCATTGTGATCCTCTGCAAAATTAACTTCCTATATCTATTTCTATATCTTATGTAGATATATTAGTCCACTAAATGGATATAAGGCCTCTATTCTTAGTGTATCCCACATACAAAAACCAACTAACAATGCAATAATAAACATGATATCGACTACAAACTTCTTTGTTGTTATCATTTCTTCTTTGTTATAAGGATTGGTTGTTCTTATTTGCTTCAAGGCTTGATATCTTTTGTGTTTGTAATGGTTTGTTCTAAAGAACCAATTGAATGAGAGACCCTTAGAATCCATTTGTTCAATAACTCTTTTCAAGGGTTGAAATCCAATTGGTTGCATGTGTAATGTGTGGACATGGACGCCTCATTATTTCTTGGTCTTATATTTGTTAGGTGATAATACCCCACCAAAATTCTAATGCACAAAGTTAACTCCAACAATCCACTTTTCCATAGAAAAATTTCACAAATTATATTAGATGTATAATTTTGTTCTTTGCTCAAGATATTACAACACAAGCTAAACATAGCGTGGTAATAACTGAATAAGTACAGTCCATGGTGGTCGAAAAAATAAAATTTGTTCTGTCTGCCTTAACTGATAGTGGATGGAGGTGAGTTGTGAGAAAGGTCTATGCTAAATATACTTTGAGTTGTGCTCTACTGAGAAAGAGGTCTAGAAGACTGATACAACTCTCTAAAAGGTTAGGTGGTTGTCCTAAAATAATTTTAGAACATGAGTGGGGCCGTCATGCCCTTCTACCCAGAGATTGTAGGTAATGATTCCCGCTTTCTTCTTGAGTGATTCCCTTCTACTCCAACAATCCACTTATTATCAACAATCTAATGAAAAAGTATTCAATTACTGTATATTTAAATCCAAACCAATAGTAAGAAAATTGTACCATTCCAAAAATGAGAAATAACAAGCTTTAACTCAGACTTTTAATAAAATACAAAACTCATATACATATACATTGTCTTCTCAAGTAAAAGGAGTTATAGGGATGAAGCTTCACCAGTAGAAGGCATATGGTTCAGAGAGCCTTAATAATGGATTGGTATGTCTCATTCAACACCCATCCTTCTACATCTCTTATGCTTGCAATCATACTCCAATTCATGTTGTACACCATAATTTATCATGTATGAGACAACAAAGAATTATATCACGCTTGAAATGGATTCTTAAGATGAATGGATTGTCATAACCATTGCTTCCATACACAATGTTTTTACAATTCATGAAATAAGAATTTATAAGTGAGGTCCCTTCATATATTCACAAGAATAAGATAAATGAACTTTACTTGTATGTTATGACAAAGTAAATTCTAAAATGCATTGAAAAATGTAGCGATGAGTTAGTGGAGGTAGTATATACAACTGAAACTATCACTTGGAATTGCCTACTTAGGAAGTGACCCAAGGAAACCAAGGATTCACATAGTGACCAATTGTACACCCACCAATAAATGAGAGGAAAACCTCCTATAAGTGTATGACCTGCATAATTTGTATGACCCATACATCCATGTGTGGCCTCAAATTCATGGTAACTATTGTGTGTAGGATAAAAGGGGGTCTGTATGGGCTCCAATACATTCCCAAAACTGCATGGAAGATTGATTTTGAGACTAATAGTCTGAAATATGAAATCATTTTTGTTCTTCATAATTAAATTTCCATCCCTAAAATGTCAAAATATAGACTAAGCTAAATAATTATAACAATTAGTTTCTAGTGGCCATTGATTTTAGAATACAACAAGAAGGGATGGATGTGATTACAAAGTCGTTGTTTATCTAGAGTGCCCATTGAAAATGAATTTCCAACTAAATATATTGTAATAGAATGAAATTTCTTCATCACACAAATCAATCCAATTAGTAGTGCTATTTTAAACACAGAGAAACACCAATAACTTAGGCACAATAATTAACATATCCATAGTGAAATTCCATCACAAAAAGACACTGAATTTCACTTGGGGAAACTCAAAAGATGAAAACCCTAGCATTGAATGGTTTCACAATTTTCATTTCAACAATATCTAGTTATAACGCAGTTCATGGATATATGGTCCTTCAACAATTTGACACACAACTCCTTCTCCTTTTCATTCTCTCCTCCTAGCCAAAAAGACTCTTTGAGAGTGAAACTACAAGAATAAATAGGGAGATATGGGATAATGGGAAGTGTTGACAGGTCCAAATGGCTTGTCAAGAAGTTAAGGGAGAACGCTCGATGGTAGGTATCAATTAGAACTACTCTTGCTTGAGATGGTATTTCTGACCAGTATGTGGGTTTGGTTGCACTGAGAATTAAAATAATAAAAATGGGAAAGGCAATGAACTATCCCCCAAATAGTTATACTTAATTCTAAATCTATTTTAAATTGAAAGAAAACTAATCTAACTTAACTACTTCTAACCTATCCCGTGAGAGAAAAACTAATAGATGAACACAACTTAAAATGATACTTTGACAACATAAATAGTTTATGAAAACCAATATTATTTTATAAAAATAATATTGCAGATATCATCTCAAATAGTTGGAAAGGAAACATGTAACATCATCCATGTACTAATTAGAAATCACTACAATATAAGAATTCTAAATACCAAGCACATAAATAGTCCATATGATCAATAATCAGAAAACTTAAACAACAAATACAAGCATAGAGTAGTCTAAAAAGCATTTGCAAACAATTATGACCTCAAAAACACCTTCTTCTATTCATATATTCAAAAATAAAATTATCAGTTGTCTATACAATGAGTAAAATTCCTTTCTTACATCCAATAATTCCTCTTTTATAAGAAAAGAGAGACTCTTCAACTCTTGTGACTATTCACTTCATTTTCCCTTTGTTTTGTCATTTGTCATTTCAAATTTCTTTTACATTTTTTAAAAATGAATATGAGGGAGTTACAAACAGGAGCTGAAGAGTCTCCTAGGTGGTTATTTTCTCCCTAAGACAATTTACAAATGATATTCATAAAAATAAAATATTAACTTTGTCCATTGGCGTCGTCTTCTATTCCTTGTGATATTTTTTAGTGTTTCTAATGCTTGTTTGTTGACTAAGATAATATTGTCTCCTTCACCTCCATCTAAAATTTCCATCGAGCTATTCCCAGCTTGATTTCAATTCCTATATCTTGAGATATGAGTATTGGAACATAACATAGCTTGTTCTTCAATTAAATTCAGGTATCTTTTGTGTTTTGAGTTTTATTAGAAATTCCACCTTCAATCTATAAAATATTGTTGTGCTATCATCTTCTACTCTCATCTAGCTTTCTGATGAGCTATCATGGGCCTGACTTCGTTGCATGTAGCTATAGATATGTCCATCTAAGGTTTGCACAATCCATTTCCCCCCACATTCGTGGTCTTATGTTCTCTGCGATTTCATACATTTATATTATTTTTTTTGACTAAATACCTTTGCCATTGCATTCCCCTACTCGATACCTTTCCAAATAGGTATTATGGGCTCAATTTTGACACATGTATCCCAATATATGCCTATTTGAAAATGGTGCTTAGATGTATGGTTAGAAATAGTTGGTCGGATCAGAAAGAGTTGGTCGAGTCAGAAAGATTTGGTTGGATCAAGAAGAGTTTGTTGGGAAGATATGCTAGGATAAAAAAGATATTTTCAGGTCAGAAGGGGTTGTCATTGGAAAGAGTTGAACTGAAACGATTTGATCAGAAAGGAGTTGTCATCAGAAAGAGTTTATTGGAATGACATTATCGGAAAAGGGTCATCATTGGAAGAAAATGATTGGAAAGGAGTCATCGTTGGAAGGATTTTATTGGAATGATGTGTAGCATTTGGGGTGGATGAATTATGATGATGAAGAGGGCTCCAAGATTAAACGTCGGCTTGACAGGCCATGTGGCAGGTGCCACACCAGCATCCATGTTAGTGCCACATAAAATTTCACCAATGATAGGAGACCATGTGGAAATGAGGTGAAAAAATGGTAAATGAAGGCCTTGGAACTTTAGAAGGTTATAAATTTTGATCTAGAGCTTGGATTTGAGCATGTTTACAGTTGTTGGAAATATCTTGACGAGTGGAATCCAACTATGACATTTATTTAGATAGAAAAATAAAAGAGAAGAAGGGGGAAATTGGACACCCCACTATCCTAAGATAGGTTAGGGGGTCAAGTACATAACAAAGACCAAGGGGGAAAATATGAAATTCCATGTGATAAATCAATGTTACAAATAGTGATGAATGGTAAGATGATATCAATTCCAACAAGACATAGGACACATGCCATTCTAGTCACGTTAAATATCTCAGAGAGAAGACCTGCTAGGATCACAAATATAGGGAAAATGATTAGGTCAAGGAATAGGTCCTTACACCAGAACAAAATGTGTGATACCGGTTGCGACAGATATTGGAAAAGAAGTGGGTGACAACACAATAAGGTACTACAACCAAGAATCTCAATGGGATTTTTGGCTTGGGTTTTTTAGGAGAGGGAAGGCCAAAAGAGGAATCTGGTAGAGATGAATCTAAAGAGGCTTTGGGATTGGCCCATGGGAAAGGTGTATTTGGTAGCCTTGGGATCTTCAAACATCAAGGAAGCTACAATCCAAGGTAAACTGCTTTCCAATGAGGGATAACATAGTAAGGATCAAATTTCTGGACAAGGATGAAAGCTCCGACTTCATCACCGCAATTGTGATAAAAATACAAATTTGGATGAGGCTTGTGAAAGAAAAGGCTTAGTCCATAATGATGATCGTTGGGTTTAAATTATAGAAAATATCTAGATAGAAAGAGATCTAGGAAAGAGGAACATGATCAAGGGATTCTCCCCACATGCATCTCAAGGCTAGAGCAATCATGTGAAGAAAGTGATCATGCAAACCTACTCATGCAACCACAGAGAAGATGAGATCATTCATGTGATTAAAAGGTGACTTTCCAATACACCATAAAAATTATATTCCATGCCTTTAAGAAAAATTATAAAAGGTAATCATTGGTGGATGTAGATAAGTTTCCTGAAAATTGCATGTGCCAAGTCTCAAACTCAAAACAAAAATTAGTGATTTTGTGAATCAAGAAAAGAGTTCAAAACTAAAGAGAGTTTGATCATATACAAGAAAATAAATATGAATACATTAAGTATAACATGTAGGCAAGAGGATGCATAATTTGAATTAATCATTTAGAAAAATCATTAGCAACCAACTGATCTAAGACAACCATAAGTGGAACATCAAACCCTACAACCATATAGGATCATCAAGCGCTTCAGAATTTGTAAAAGGTATGAAGCTAACATGTCAATTCCATCATAAAAATGTCAATGAAACATCATAGATAAAGAAACATCATGAAGACATTTGGAATCATAAGATCAAAATGGTTAATCGACCTGCATCAAACACAATCATCAATCAAGGTCAAACCCCTACCTCCCTCAAGGTAGACAAAGAATTAACATTAGGCTCAAGCAGTAGAGGATTAGGAATCAAGGATGAAATTTTAGTGGGGGGGGGTGGGAGGATTTCCTTTTTCTTGTAAAAGAAAAATTAAAGGGGATTTGTTGCGGCCTCAAAAAAATGGCAACACATTGGAAGAACCAGTTAGCTATGTTAGTTAAAGGCAAGGGCCTTTAATTCAGATCTGAATTTTAAAGATAAGCTCAACAAACCATAGACGATTTTCGAGTATTCATGGGTACCACAATGATGCCAAAATTATAAAAGATATAACCCAAAATTTCTAGTACTTGTGATCTAACACACCCTTTTCAAAGAGCCAATTAGTGAGCTAAATTATTTTACTAGCTACACACTTCAGATTGGTTTTGGTTCAACCATGGGTTTTCACTTTTTATAACAATCAAACATATACATAAGTGTCTTCCTCATCTCTCTTTTCCCAACATTACTTCACTGCCAGTGAGTGTCCATATCCCCAATGAAGTTTCCTCAGTACCATACAAGCATAGCCCCACTACTAGGAGGCATCCATAGACCCGGTCGGTTTACTTGTACATCCCACAATATTAATAGTTCTTTCAACTTCCTTTTTATTTAAAAAATATGATCACCCTTTTAGGTTTATATATAGATACGTATGTGCACGCAGGGTGTGAAGGAAGTAGGGTGATAAGAGAGTTTCTTTTATTTATTTAGTAGATGTTATGCATTTTAGTTTAACCCACAGGTCTCCCCCAAAATCATCATAGTATTGACCATTTTATTAATATGAGGTGAATGGAGCACAAAGAAAAAGGTAGATAGAAATTTTTTCTATACAGACGGATCATTGTTATATGCTCAGTAGGCACATGTGTTCCACCACAACTTTCAATCCATACCTACAACTAAGAAATTCATGAATGTTCATTCAGGTAGAGAAGCCCCTGCATATTATGACTTGTAAAATTTTCTTTAGTATGTCACCAAAATAGGACCAACCCCTCACTCAAATTGAAAGAGTAATTCTCAAGGCAGATTAATCCAATTAGCTTAGGGAACATACCAACATTCAAGTCAAAGGATGGAAATAGTTTATACAAGCAAAAAGAAAGCATTAAAATTGAAGCCAATTCATGGAAATGGAGTTGAGCTAAATAAATCCTAAATCTAGAATGTTAGTCATCAAAAGAATGAAAATTGACTAAAAAATAAGAGTAGAACCCAAAAAAAAATAATAAATCTAGTGTAGCAATAGAGGATGAATGATATGCACAAAGATACCATTATTCCATCTCCAAGAATTGTAATAAGGCAAAAACCTTTATTTAATAAACTTTTCACACAAGCTAAGAGCCATCAAGAAAATGTTTTTAAGACCAACAATATGAAACGTTATGATTGTTGGAGATATTACACACACCTAGGGTATTTTTCCTTATTTTCCTATGTTCATTAGTCATTATTGAGGGTCTCCTATTTTTTAGGAGCCTCTCCTACATTCTAGGAGAATATTCTCTTCACTTGACTAGCGGAGTGGAGTCATCCAGGGTAAATTTGGTTTTATCACCAAGTAACCTCAGGATCATCACCATGAATGTGAACTTAACTTGGGCTCATCACAAGGAAGGCACATTCCTTGTGCATGCTTGATCTCCTCCTCATTTCACTCTGGTCTGTCCAGTTAATTGAGGATTGCATGACTAGTTGACTAGGACTAGGTGGAAGTTAACTCTGGTAATTGCTTGTGTGTGTCAAAATATCTCTATAACACCACTATGGTGAATTGGATTCTCCTCTATTTCACATTATTTGATCCATGCAGAGTATATCATGTGTATTTTATCATTCTTTCATTTGGTTAATACAATTTTCTCATTCTTTCTCTCTATTTTTTCTCTCTTCTTCTCACCTTTGAAAGCTCTGTATGCTCTTTTTCTAGCTAGATCTTCTTCTCACCACATATTACATGGTATCATTTCCCACAAGATACTAGGAATAAGTTGCACCAACACTTTATTTTCATATACTGAAGATTGAAAAACACAGGAAGAATGGAATTCCCACCATCTTCAATTATAACATCGCACAATTACTTCAAATGGAAGAAAATGATGGAGATTTTGCTAAGAGGTAGAGGATTTTACAAGTTGACCATGGATACATAAACAAATCTCACATCTTTGATTGAAAAATATAAATACCTCAATAGAATGGATGAGGCTTATAGATCCCTCTGCATGCACATGTCACTTGATTTGTTGTTTCATGTATATTCTTGAAAAACTCAAAATGAGATTTGGATCACCATGGAAGGAATATTTTGAAAAAAATATGAGATGAGAGGCCACATGATAGAGATTGAACTACTTGCATTAGATCAAAAATGTTTGAAAACATCCAGGGTTTCTTCACAAAGTACAAGGATTTTCTACTGCTACTCAAGGCTTGCGAGGTTGACAAATAAAAGGAGGAAAAGTGAATGGTTCTCACCCTTTTCTCAAAAATTGGTAAAGAATACTCATTCGTTGTCTCCACTTTCCACTCTTAGAGGATCACTTATATAGCACCTTGTACTATGCCCTCTTTGGAGACCATCATTGAGGCCCTGACGCAGCAGCAAGATAAACTCATCAAAATGGGTGTAATCAAGAAATCAAAAGCGCATGCACTTGTTGTGCATGATGGAAGAAAATCTCAAAATAAAATATTTAAGAAAAAAGGAAAAGGATTAAAGGAACATGCCAAGTATAAGAAGGAAGGGTACTCCAAACCCTTCAATGATTCCTCAGGATACAAAGGTGGAAAAGGTAAGAAAGGGAAGAAGTGTACCTACTGCAATCGAGGATTCCATCCAAAATATACATGCATGAAGAAGAGGATAGATCTTATGGCACACATTATTTAGAATAAAAACCTTGGGGATAACATTCCTGAGGGTTCTAAGAAGAAGCCAGAAGATCAAGACCCCAGAGGTAATTCTCATGCATTAGTAGTTATTCTCTCTTCTCCTAATGCTTGGATCATGGATTCAGGTGCATCCCATCATATGGCTTCCACAAAGGATGTATTATCTTCTATG
Organism: Picea engelmannii; assembly: GCA_009831015.1. Lineage (NCBI taxonomy): Eukaryota > Viridiplantae > Streptophyta > Pinopsida > Pinales > Pinaceae > Picea > Picea engelmannii. The sequence goes on from ML790711.1 coordinate 515,682, forward strand.
AATACATTAAATGGTCCTCCTATCCTCATGGGGGATGAATCTCCAGTCAAGGTCTCTAGAAAAGGGAAAGTGGAACTAGATCATGGAAGTTTTGAGAACATCCTACATGTTCCAAAAATTTCCATGAATCTCTCTTGATGTATCATATTACATACTCAGGATCAAGAAAAAATGTGGATTTCACACCAAACTCTGTGTCCATATTCGACATGCAAGACAACTCCAAGGTTGATTTTCGAGAGGTAAATCATCAATCTTGGTTATACATTTTTTCTAATTTTATTGAACTTGATTCCTCTGTACTACTTATGCATGTTGATGACAGTAGTAGATTATGGCATGAGAGGTTTGGTCACCTGAACTTCAAGTACATGAAGAAACTTAAAAAGAAAGGGATGGTCATTGTGTTACCTGATATCCACTTTTCTAAAGGGGTTTGTGAAGGATGTGTCCTTGGAAAGCATCCTCAGAAGAAGTTCAAGAAAGGGAAGGCTCACAGGGCCTCCTCTCCATTGGATCTGATTCATAATGATATTATCTGTCCATTCCCACATCCATCCATCAGTAAGGAAAGGTATGTGCTTACATGTTTGGATGATTACTCACGTTATGCTTGGGTATTTTTTCTCAGACATAAGTCCAAGGTATTTGATCATCTAAAATAGTTCAAAGCACTTGTTGAGACTCAGTCAGGGAGAAATATCAAATCCCTCTGTACATATAATGGGGGGGGGGGGGTTATGTCAATAGATATGTTCATAATATTTATCTTGAGGCCAAGATACAATTGCAACATACAATACCATACGCTCTGCAACATAACAAGGTTGTTGAGAGGAAGAACATGTCTCTCAAGGAGATGGCCTCTTGCATGCATCATGCAAGGTCATTTCCTTAGAAGATTTGGAATGAGGCACTTAACTGTGATAACTACATCGAATCTACCCTTAGATATGTCAAGGAGCGGACTCCTTTAGAGGCTTGGAGCAGTAAAAAACCAGAAGTCACTCACTTTCATGTCTTAAGATAACATGCATGAGCCCATATTCCCTATGAAAAGATGAAATCACTAGATCCACATAGTACTACATGTATCCTTGTTGGATACCCAGATGGTGTGAAGAGATACAAAATTATTTATCTCTCTACAAAATAGCTCATCATTGAGTGTAGTGTTCAATTTAAGGAAAGTCTCTAGCATGCTCCATAGGAGCTACATACCGATAATTTTGTCCTTCCACCAATTAAAGATAATGAGTCTACACATTCTAAATCTAATTAAAATCCGAGTTTCAATATAGAGTCAGAGTATTAAGAACATGTACATGCACATTCAGTATGGGCATATGAGGAGCCAGATCAGAGGCCCAAGTGGGCACATAACACTCTTTAGGATGCATGAGATCTTGTTGGGGATCCAACAGATATCAAGAGGAATCGATCTCAGTTCGAGGAGCCTCCTCGTGTATTCACAACCACCGAGCCCATGTTTCCTATGCACTCTTAAGTGGCTCAATATTCAGACCCACAAACCTATGGAGAGGCTGCAGGGAATCCCTTTTGGGAATCAACCATGCACAAGGAGTACAACACCCTCCTTGAGAACCAGACTTGGGATATAGTTCTACTTCCTTCAGGAAGGAATATTGTTAGGTGTAGATGGGTTTACAGGGCTAAGGGCGCAATGGATGGATAGGTTAGAAGATACAAGGAAATACTAGTTGCTAAAGGTTTTTAGCATATCCATGGCATAGAATACAATGAGACATTCACTCCAGTAGTGAAGATGGATTCCATTCATTTGACCCTTGATATTGCGACAACCATAGGATGGGAAGTCCATAAGATGGATGTGAAGAACATATTTCTACATGGAGATATCTCAAAACATATTTACATGGAGTATCCACCTGGATTCATACAAGATTCATCTTTGGTTTGCAGGCTCAAGAAGTGTCTCTATGGCCTCAAGCAGACGCCGAGAGCATGGTACACCAAGATGGGCTCCAACATGTTCTCATAGAATTTTGTGAGATGAAAATCTAATCCAAATGTCTACATGCTTAGGACTACTCATTCACATTTGATTCTATTTCTTTATGTGGATGATATTTTGATCACTAGCTGCTTGACTTCATCGATTGTTGTGGTGAAGTAGATTCTGCATGAAAATATTTTGATGACAGACATGGGCCCACTCCATTAATTCCTTGGTATCGAGATTAGTTAGTATGCATCATACATCAATATACCTCAAGACAAGTATGCTCAGGATATCATGGAGATATTCCACAAGACAGAGTGAAAGTCTGCCCCCACACCCTTCCAATATGGGGTAACACTTGAGGATGGTGTGGACACTGCACTGGTTGAAATCACTCTATATAGAAAAATCATGGGGAGTTTGTTGTATCTCTCCCAATCTTGACCAAACCTATCATATGCAGTGGAAGAAATCTCCAGGTACATACAAGAGCCTCATGAGTTACACTGAAAGGAAGAAAAGTGTATCCTTCAGTACGTTCAAGGAAGCATCATCTATGGTATTTATTTTACATCAGGTTCTACATTGGATCTCATACAATTCACATATTTTGACTGGGAAGGAAACAACACTGGTCACACGTCCACATATGGATACACTCCCACTTTGGTTTTAGGGTCCATATGTTGGTCGATCAAGAAGTAGTCTGCTATTTCTCTATCTTCAACCAAGATAGAGTATAGAGGAGTAGTTAACATTACCATCCAGGCATTGTTGCTACAAAAATTCCTTACACATTTGGGAATCTAGTTCCACAAACTGACTGTCATCTGGTGTGACAACTAGAGTACTCTCAAGTTTTGCAGAGACCCGGTGCAGTGGCAATGGAAATATAATATTGAGATCCATATGCACTACATGATAGATATAGTACATGAGAGGATCATCGACCTACATTTTTTTCCTTCCTCTGAACAGACTGCTGGCATCTCCACCAAGACTTTCACTGAGCATAAGTTTCAATCTTTGCATGATCCTCTTGTTGGAAATGATTCACAAGTAGCATATGCTTGTCATTGATGGCAAGTATAGCAATGAAGATGGCATGAGTATAGGAAGAATGTAACAGACGGGCATCAGAAGTATTTTAGGAAGACGCTGCAAAGAAAGACCGATAAGTTCAGAAGAGATAGTGCAGAAGATTGTTGACAGGTTATCAGGCAAAGTAAGCTTGTCATTGATGGCAGATCAGAGTATGAAGTGAAGGAAAAACAAGGACAAAGTACGCTCTGGAGGAGAAGCACCAGTGATCACTGGATCTCATCCTGAATTCTCGATGACCATCAGATCTGAATGAAGACAAAAGGAGCGCGCAGATATGGAGGATAGATCTCGGGAGTTAGATCCAAGTGCAGGGTCTGACAACTGTTGGATAGACGAGAACCTACATGTTCTTTAAAGTGCAAGGAGCAGAGGGCTCACAAAATCCCGAAAGAAGGAGGACCATCCATCTTTAGGTAGGACACGTGGATATAGATTGTCAGTTCACTGACTAGAGAGTCAAAGGAACGATGTTCCCTAACCTCTCGAAATCGCGATATGCAAAATCGCAACTTAATTTGAGCCGTCAGATCAAGGTTGAATCTGGACCGTTGATCCTAGTCCATGTCGGAGTTTCGAGGATCGCGAGTTGAACATGTCAAAGATTATTAACATCAGGAATCCTAATATCGCGATATGCGAAATCGTGATGTAATCTGAGCCATCAGATCAAGGTTGGATCTGGACCATTGATTCCAGTTCATGTCGGATTTTTGGGGATCGAGAGTTTAAGATGTCAAAGAATAAAAACCAGAGGAATCCCGAAATCGTGATATGTGATTTTGCGATTTAATCGCAGCCGTCAGATCAAGACAAGATCTGGACCGTCGATCCGACTCACGTCAGCAAACCACGTCAGCTAGGAACACATGGCACAACTAGGTAATGACAAGTGTCAGACCGATTCAACATTTCAAGCACATGTAAGTCACAAATCAGGGTGACATGTGGCAGGTATTCGACACATGTGACGTCAGCAGGTTTACACCCTTTCGGAGTTTCGCGGATCGGGAGATGGAGGCGTCAATAACATTTCACTTCAAGAATTATGAAATCGCGATATGCAAAATCGCGATTTAATCGCAGCCATTGAATCGAGATCAGATTTGGACCTTTGATCCGACCCCATGTCAGAGTTTTGTGAATCGAGACTTTGAAGTGACAAAAACATTGGACATCAAGGATGTCGAAATCGCGATATGAGAAATCGCGATTTAATCACAGTCGTTGAACAGAGATCAGATCTGGACCGTTGATCTAACTCCATATTGGAGTTTCACGAATCGTGACATGGAGAGGCAAAGAACCTAATGCAACAAGAATGCCAAAATCGTGAAATCCCGATTCAATCGTAGCCATTGAATCAAGATCACATCTGGACCATCGAATCACAGGACATGTGGCAAGTGATTGAAATTTCGCTGACTTGGGATCAATGGAGCATAATGTCGAAAATCACGAAATGAGAAATCGTGAAAGAACTTCAAGCATAAGCTCTTGGTCATGGCCATGGTCATATAGAGGAAGGAGATAGCGTAGAAAATCTCTGTATCGAAGCTTCAAAGATCGCGACATGAAGTGTCAAGACACTTGGGCATAGGAATGTCGAAATGCCGAAACCCAATTTAAAGGCAAGATTAATAAAGTTCATCCAACAGCGCAGATAAACCTGAAGGAGATCGGAGGGCCATTGATGCACGACACAGTGAAACTGCAAGAAACCATTGATGGTGTTTGCTAGAGAATTCGAAGTGACCTCTGTGTGATCGCCAGAGGAGATGAAGAGTCTCCAAGATTCATCCAATGAAGGAAGACTATTCTTAGAGGGGATTGAAAGCTGGATGGGCATTGAGGCTTGTAACTGAAAAAGAGAAGGTGAGCTCGACTTTCACAGAGAAGACGAAGAGTCTCAACTGCCAGAGAGGCTGAGGAATCTTAGCATAACATCCAGTGATGCTGAACGCGTGGGAAAACTGCCAGAGAAGCTGAAGAGTTACCATGATGATCAGGTAGAGCACTCGAGAGGTGGAGGATATCGACGCGGTATGAGCATGCAGAGGAATGGTGAATATTGCATGCACAAGAGGCACAGAAGCCAGAAATGCACGGTATAGAGAAGAGAAGGGGGCTGTTGCTGTTGGTTTTTGTTGTGGTTGTTGTTGTTGAAGGTGATTCATGTGTGAAGAAGGAGGAGAGTGCAATAGTTGAATTGAACAGAAGAGGATCTGTGCAGTGAATGGACATGGCGCACAGAGCATAAAAAACCATTGAGGCAGACAGAGCAACCAAATGCAGCAGAACAGTGATGAGTCTGGTAAGCCATTGTTGAACATTATATCACTATAATAAGTTTCAGTAGCAAAGATTTATATTTCAGGGTGGAAGGGAGGTGCTAGGGAGGACTGTTGTCCTCATAGGTTCAAGTGAGTGCTTGAACACAGGGAGTTGTAGCTTCCATCTGGTTGCAACCAAAGAAACCAGGGTGGCAGGGTGGTGCAAAGGAGAACTTGTGTTCTCTATTATACAGGTTGGTGCCTGTATGATTGGAAGATCGTGCTTCCATCCAGTTGGTGATGGAAGCAATCAGGGGGTTGGTGCTTCCTTCTATTTGGTTCTAGAGAAACCAGGGAGTTGGTGCTTCCTTCTAGTTGGTGCTAGAGAAACCAGGGAGTTGGTGCTTCCTTCTAATGGGTGCTAGAGAAAACAGAGAGTTGGTGCTCTCAGCAACTAGCATCTTGCAAAATAGAGGTTTTAGCCTCATTATGAGTTGGTGCTCATATGTATGGTAATGTAAAGAATGCAATTATTACTTATCATATAAATAAAAAGAGGTTTTTACCCTTTATGGGTTTCCTCAGGAAATATCTGTCTTTGTGTATCACATGTGTGTGATTGATACTGAATATGCTATTTCTTACTTCCCTGCACTATTGTGATTGTCCTTCAGTGTTTCTGCAAAGAGTTTAAAAAGAAGCATAATTGTTTAAGAACAGTAGCAACTAATTCACCCCCCCCCCTCTCAGTTGACCAACACTTGGTATCAAAGTCGGCCCCTTCTATCTAAGGGTAGATCCTAGAGCTTAAACATGACAAATGATGAAGGGACTTCAGTCACTAGGCCTCCTCTATTTGATGGAACAAATTTTTCCTTCTGGAAGGTTAGGATGAGAACATACCTATTGGCCTTAGGAGATGATGTCTGGGATGTAGTAGAGACTGGATACATAAAGCTTGTTGTGCTAGCTTCCAAAGATGATAAGTTAGAATTTAGATTTAATGCTAAGGGAATGAATGCTATCTTGAATGGACTTGTAGAAGTTGAGTTTGTGAAGGTGATGCATCTTCAAACTGCTAAGGAAATGTGGGACAAACTCGTTAACAAATATGAAGGTAATGAGAAGGTGAAAGATGCCAAGCTTCAAACCTATAGAGTACAGTTTGAAAATCTACAGGTGAAAGAAGATGAAACCACTGGGAAGTGTTTTCTAAGAGTTGAAGAACTAGTAAATGCAATGAAAGCACTTGGTGAAGAAATTGAGGAACCCTCTTTAGTTCAGAAAATTTTGAGATCTCTGCCAGATAGGTTCAAGCCAAAGGTCTCAGCTATAGAAGAACTTAATGATATAAAGACTTTATCTTTTGATCAACTTCTAGGAACGTTGACTGCATATGAAATGAGGATAGTCATAGATAAAACCACCTCTAGAGAAGCATCATTTAAAGCAGATAAGAATGAGGATTGTGAGCCTGATGAAATTGAAGAAAAATTCGTGAGAAGATTAAAGAAAGGATCAGGCAAGTACCAAGGTATGTTTCCCTTCAAATGTTTCAACTGTGGTAAGATAGGTCATTTTGAAAATAAATTTCCACACAAGAAACATGATCAAAACTCTGAAGATGAAGAGAA
>ML790712.1:12792-33474 GCA_009831015.1 Picea engelmannii
TCTATGGTGAGGTGGCATCCGAATGGTTTGGATCTTACTCACTTTCATGATTTAGTGGGATCATCCTAACCTCCTCACCTTATCCTCTTCAACTTATAAAAGGAGAGGAGTTCTCATGGAGAAAGTTAGCTTGGGTTATCTTTTTTGGTTCATGAGCTTTTTCTTGATTGGCTTGGAATTATCAGCTTGGTTGGAGTGGCTTTGAGATTTGCATTGTCAAGATAGATTGTGAGTAGCTATCAGATCTATGGTTTCAGAATCCTTGGAGCAAGAAGTGTGTGGGGGAAGGGACCTTATGACATCAAGGCTATGGTTGTAATCTCTCTTTCACATTTAATATGATACAGTAATATGATTCTTTCCCATAAAGCTAATTCCACTTTATTGTATAACTCCTTGATCATATACATAGATTCATTGTTGAATAGATTGTGCTTTCTTCACTCCACTTGGTTTGTATTGTTTTGGTCTTGACTGTACGAGAGCATTGGAGTGAAGCGGGAGCAACAAAGACCAACGGAAGCGTTAATAAGGTATGTTCCTTGTTCTTGCCTCCTATTTAATTCAATGGTTAGAATCTAGGGAAAGAGTCATGTTCTGTCTTGCTTTGTTCTAGATCCAAGTGCATCTAGGGAGATCGGTTTGTGTCCACACTTACGGATTTATCCAATAACAGGCCCGATGGATGGATCATCGTAAGAGCATTCAAGATTGAATTTTTAGCGCTCCATCAGAGTGAAGCTCGACGATGAAATTAGGATTATGTGGATAGAAATCCAAAAATAGTGAGTTAGGAAGGTGCCACATCGATACCACGTCGAATGGCACAAGTGACAAGGTGCCACATAAATGTTACATGGAAGTGAGATGGATTTAGACCAAAAGAGTTTGGAAAACTTTGGGAGGCCGTATATTTGGATCTAGAGTTCAGTTTTAAACACAGAGATTGTAACACCCCCCTTTATAAACCTATGAATATGTGTAATTAATCATGATTTATGGTTGCCATGCCATGGCATAAAAACATTGTAAATATATTATTGTAAATGCCAACAACTAACTGTGGGGGTGAAGCCTTAAAATACCAGCCATGATACCACTAGGGGAAAGAGTAAAGTAACCTAGAGAGGAGTTCATCATGCTAAAGAGGACCCAAGCCTCATTGTTGATAATATTTGATTTTGAGATATGCATATTTATTTTATCATCTCATATTTCAAGACAAATCAGTTAATGAGGAAGGGATTGTGGTTGAGAAGCCAACCACCCTCAATGAATACATGTATGGGAGATCAGGTTAGGAAAACATAAACTGTCAACTATAGGTACAATAGTGTACCATTTCCTGCAACAAAGATTGACTACATGGGTTCCTTTTGACAGAAGGAGGAGGACATGTCCAGAACCTTCTTGTGTGGATGCGTGCAAGAGAAGCACACAAGAGTAGACAAAAATAAAGAGAGAACTAAAGGGAGTTTGGATCCCAGAGGAAGGGAATGACTATGTAAAAACACAGTAAAGGAATAGAGGTTGAGTTCTGGAATTTGGGTGGGAAATCTCTACTAAGAGTGGAGTGAAGGAGAGTGTCCTTCACAATTTGCTGAGAGCCTGAGTGAAATCTCCCTGGTGGTATCATGGATTGGCACGAGGGTGGCCAGAATGCTAAGAGTGAATGCATATGAGCCTATGGTTGGGTGGAAATGTGAACACCCACAATCAGTTTGCTGGCTACAAACTGGGAAAATATAAGTAGTTATATACCATGTGAAATCTTGTTGATTTATTGAATGGTTGCTTTTTTGTAAACCTTTATGTTAATGCAACTTGTAATAGATAAATACCCTTTATGTCATGTGTATAGAATACATAATAAGTTGAAGGGCTGTGCCTACAACTGAAATCTTGACTATATAGATGATTTGATGGATTAAATGCTTGTTGCATTCACAAGTCTTTGCGTTTGATCGAGTTTGTGCAATCTTTATATTTTTTTTAAATAAAAATCTATATGTTATTGTAAGAAATAAAATATTGATGTTGGAGGAGGCCGCCAAATACTTTCTTATCAACGATAGGGAGGTCTGTGGGATTTGGAGCCGTTGTGGGATGCATAGGAGCCCTTGGAATTGAGATAATCATCCTATAGACTGATGTAGTGCACAACTATAGAATTGATAGGACCTAAATATTAGCCAAAAATTTCTTAATGCTTAGTTGAGTCGATAAGACTCAGTAGTCATTGATCTTTGGATTGGGTTAAATCTCATCTGTCCAAGGACAGGCTAATTAACCATCGAAATTTCCCTTTGTAAACTAGTGAGAGAGTGATGTCATCATGACATGTAGTGCCAATGTGGCAGCGAGGGTGTCACTGGGATGACACTTGTTAGATCTTAGTTCACAAGTGATTAGAGTGTGGGCCTTGTCGAGCTCGAGCCTTTGTATCATCACCTTGGTTTTTCAACCATTAGATCTATCGTCCGAGAGATCTCAATCATAGATCTTCATAAGAGATCAAGAGAGAGTGTAGTGCCCTAGGATACCAGAGCATTGGAACCTGAACGATTTCTAAGTCCAAACTCCTTTGGAAGTCCCAAGACATCGATGTATGGGGACCAGGGTTCTAGCCCCTGGTTCCATGCCTTTAGTTATAAGCATAAACACAAGAGAGAGAGGATGATGTCATGAGTGATGTGTCGCACCAGCCTGGAAAAATAGAGGCTGAGAGATTGACACTTGTCAACATTTGATTCACTAGAAAGTCAAGTGTGGAACCCGGGTAGGCTCAAGACATCGGAAGAGTGCATTAAAACCTGAGCCGTCAGATATGGAGAGCCAAAATATCTAAGCCATAGATCTTGTGGTGAAGGCCAGGGGTTGTAACCCCATGATTAACGGTCCTTAATAATCTCGTAATCCCCGAACGATGGACAACGAGAAGTTTTTATGTAGGAGACTGGTAAAGATATGCGATCCAATGCCCGCGGTTACCTAGTGGTCACACGTGTTCTTATTAAATACTATGTGAAGGAAAGATCCCGTCGTTGATCTTGATCATAGATTAAATATGAACTATTGATTCCCATTTAACTAAACCCAACTCTTGTTGTGGATGACCATAGAACTTGGAGTGTATTGGAACCTTTCACTCCATGTGTCATCTTGTGAGAGGATTATCACATTAGCATGACTTATCGTGACATTGAACCTATGGGTATATTACATCCTCCCCACTTACCAAGACTCGCTTCGGTCTAAGATTCACCAAGATGAGAACTCTTGATTTGTGGATGGATGAGCTAATATCCACCATCCAATGCTTGAAGCCACAACCACACCGAAATTTTGAAAGGAATCCCTGATAGCAGAGAGATCTCGACCGTAGATATTGTATAACATTGACCCTGAGAATCAACACAATAATCCATCCCGTAATCATGGGATTACTCTAATTAACCATCTCGTAATCCCTATATGCCGGGCTTCAAATATTTTAGTGGTTGTAGCTCGTCGAGAAAGCCTTGATGTTTGCTACTCGGTGGCAATTTGTCGTGCCATCAATGGCGCCACATGTCTTGATGTGAGTGGTGCCACATGTCACACAAATTTGGCATATTTGGATGAAGGTCTAGGTGGAAAGTGAGTGCCATGTTTCAATTGGTATGGGTGCCAGGTGTCATTCTAGGTGGCATGACCAGATAGGGCCACGTGCCCCAAGATGGCAATTGTATCTTAGATATCAATTGTTAAGAGGTTATGAGGAGTAGGATTTAACAACAAGATGATACCTGATGCCTGACAGATCCGAGGTGATGTCGAATGATGTCAATCAACAAATAATGAATGAACATGTGTCAACATCCTATTGGGTGAAATCTAGGTACATAGATGATGTGTATAACATGTTAGTCCATGTGGGAGATCCACATGTCATGTGGTGAATGTGCCATGTGTCAAGACAAAATTGGCGTAATGGGAAGGTGGTCCACAAGGAAATGAGTGCCACGTGTCACAAGGTGATGGTGACCATGTGTCATGCCACGGATATGACATGTGGAAATATAGGACATGGTCACATGTGCAAGGTGCCAACTCATCCTGGATCGGGCATTTTGGGTTGTGTGAATAGTGAAAATGGTTGACCTTCCTGTTTCCGAGGTCCCACGGTCCTGATGTCCATTGGAAAGGTGTCATAGTCTGATGAGATCGGATCTCAGGAGCATGTGGAGCTCCACGTTGAGTGAGAAAAAGACCAAAGGTTGAAAATCCGAGGGCCTGATGGATAGGTGGCAAGCATCACACCAACAACCATGTATGTGCCAAGGGGTGAGGTGTTCTAACACGTCAGTGCCATGTCATATTGTATAGGTGACATGGATCCATGTGGGTTTTACGTGGCACTATGGAGGAACTTGACCATTAAAGGTCCAAAAACTTTAAAAGGCCATAAATTTTGATTGAGATCTATATTTTGAACAAACTTATAGTCATTGGAAATCTGTTGGTGAGCAGAAGACGATTGTGTCCTCAAAAAAAGATTTTGGAGATGATTGAAGGAAAGAAAAAATTTAATACCCAATCCTTTAAAAGGGTACTTAGGGGGTAAGGTGTCTTAGAGGTGGTATCAGAGTAGGAAACAACACTAGGCTTGGATGGGCCAAAGATACTAGTTACAGGACTGGTATAACAAGGCCAAGATGAGCCCGTTGGAAAGAGTTTTCCCTACATTAAAAGGTTGTTGATTATCTGCACAATTTCCTTGAGAAGAAGGACTGCAAAATGAAATCTTGTTTTGGGATTTCTTGCAATATAAGAACTGTTGTTGCTTGATAGAATGATAGCTACTCCTATAGGAGTGGGAATACACTAATAAGCATTAATGGTTGAAATTTAATGTGAAGGATTGAAAATGGCAGGACCCTACTAAGAGATGCTTGGGTTGAAAGAATGAATGAATTGATTGTTGTAAGTATGGGTTAATGGAGCCCACAACAATTATTATTGTTGATTAAATAAAGAGACTAATCCCTACATATATAATTCCTCATATTCAGAGGATTGATGAAAATTGTAAGGTAAGTGTGATTGAATTATAACGGTTGGAACTTGTAGCATGGATAATATATTTAAGCAAGGTAAATAGGAGTCCTTTGGGAATGTTGCTAATCCTCATAAACAAGAGAAGTGATTGTGGATATATGAGCTAGATTATGAGCTCATGGATGTACAAAATGTGCATTGACATGAGCACTTGTCTATGCATGAAAATGCAAGATATGGACATGTTGTAATGCATATGATAATTGTTGCATGTATGTAACATGCAAATAAGATCAATATAACCTATCACAGGTTGGAATGTAAGGCTTGTTGTTGGCTTGTATTGGTCAATAATGACCCGATGTCAGTAGGAAATTAACAACATGAATGAAATGTTCGTAATGTTGATGCCTATTTCCTTAGGAGGAAAGGGTTGTAATGATAAATGAAAGACTGACATAAATTTTGGTACATGAAGTGTTGGAGAACTTATAGATGACCAATGGGTCATATTTACATTCAGAGGTGGATGAAAACCATATATGAATGGTTGTGTATGCTCATATAACAGTGAAAGGGAATACAAGAAAGGGTTTCTTTGATAAGGAATGGTTGAAACATGAAAGGAGGATGGAATTGGGCATTTTGTTTCTCTGGGTAATGCTAGAATTACCGACTTATATTTTGTGAATTGTGTATTTCTCTTGTAACAAAATGGAAAGAGTGGTTTCTTGCTAGTTGTTTCCATGAAGAGAAGGCAACATAATAAGGAATATGTCTCTGAGACTTTCCAGGTGATTGGCTGTAAACTCTCAACATAAAAGGTTGATATTAAAGATCAAATAAATGAATAGGAATACTATAAGAATGTGCAAGTGATGCACATGTATAGTGTATAAGTGAGTGTATACTAAAGGGAATGATATGACTTCCTGGACAAGTAGGATATGAGGTAGGATGTGTACTTGCCAGATCTGAGTAATGCCATGGGTGCATGGTTGAAGCTATGTTGGAGGGTCTAATTACCTCAATGGAATAATAACTTGAGGAGGACGTGTTCCATGTCCTCAGGAAAATATAATGTAAATTGTTGAAATAATAAATGAGAAAGAATGCTCCGTTGTCATGTTAGAAGGGCACCATGGTTATGCCTTTGAGGATTGCATGAGAATGACTGTGAATAATCATGATTTAAAATTATTCTAAATGTAGAGATACATGGAAATTATGAAGTGTTCCAGTGGTGGACACACACAACATGCTAATGCATGTGATTAAGTGCATGAAATAACATTTTGAAAGCAAGATGATAACCTAAAGATACATGTTTGGATGTGTATTGGAATGCATCATAATAATGAATGATTATATTCCTTATGGAATATTGGATAGAACTCTAAAATAATGAAGCTTGGGCTGACTCAAGATCGAGGTCATTTCAGACCATTTGGATATGAAACAAAAGAGTTTCATGTTGAAGAAGTTCCTATGGAGGAACCATGTAAAGATTCTATTAGGAAAACATAATCATAAACTTAATGTATGCCGAGAAATTAAGTAGTGGGATGTAAAGACTATTTATAAAAGAATCATGGATTTCATGTTAAAATATAATGCATGAGTGAAAGTTATGCTAATGAATGTTGACCGTTATGATTTCTAATGGTAATGTGTAGAGGGCACTAGCTCATAATTATTTTGTGAACTAAAATCTTGTTGTCATGGCATGTTGATTTAACGAGGAAAGTAAAGATGAAACTTGGATAAAACTGCTCAAGGAAGAGAGCAGGCATATTCCAAGAGGGCTAGATTGCATAAGCAAATAAAGAGAAAAGGGGGAATACTTTTCTCATTAAAAAAAAAATAGAACTCTGATTTGCTTAACAGAGTTGGATGCTTTAAAAGAGCAGTTGTGAAAATAAGTACAATTGATAAATGAACGATAAAATATTGAATGTGTTTAAATGAATGGGCTTGGTTAAGATATATTGTGTGAAGACAATGAGGCCTTGAAATTAATTCAGCTATGCTAAAAAATCATTGATTATGCAAAGGGGTTGGAAGGAGGGAAGAGTCCCTCAACTCTTTTCTTGTCGAGTATTATGTTTCTCTGGGATAAGAAACTATTATGTTGATGCATGTAATTGTTTTTACATGAGAATGTTGATGGTTGAAAGATTATAGAGATAGATGGAAATTTAATTGTGGCTGCACTCATAAAAACGATGAGGAATAATGTTGTAGAGTGCATAAGAATATGCTGAGGCAAATTTGGAATTATTCTGCTGAGATTAAAAGTTATGACACATGAATTTTTGTTTAACATGACAACTGATATAATTGTGAATGTGATGATTCCTTTTATGTATAGGAAATGAATGGAGCTATTGGTAAAGCACAACTTCCAATGGTGGACAACCTTAAGCAAAGGATGAATACAAAAGGATGCTGACAAAAAAGATGGATGGAGGGACCTTGGAGAGTCCCCATAAAGCACCATTGATAAGGTAATGTCATAAAGGGTGTTGGTAGCCAGAATATGTATAAAAGTGTTCATTCCCACATGACATGGAAATTTAAAAGGGATTGGGTAAGAATCCCTTCTAAAATATTTTTATTATTTGATGATATGCATGTAATTTTGAGTAGATGTTGTATGCCATTGATACCCAAGCAATGTATGAAGTAGGAAAGGAACCTGAAGGACAAAGGGAGGAACCTCTGACAACCATGGATTAATTGATATCTTTGCAAGAAAGTTCATGAACAAGGTATTATAAACACATTGACCAATCATGGATGATTGGGAATAAAGTTCTCATAAGAAACACCATGATGGAATGCATTAGGGAGATGTAAGTGTGCAAGGAAAACATAATATGCATGAGAATTAACAATTTGTTTGGCCGTGTGAAGCCAAAATTGCAGGAAGAAGTGTCTTGGATATGGAAGCAAAATAAGTCCATAAGGGGGACCAATGCTTGCTAGTTATGAAAGAGCCAAACTGTTATCATAAAGAAATCTCATGCTTGTGAATATGGTTCCTGTGTGGAACATATCTGAAAATGAAAATGCGAAATTTGAAATATGTGGGTGACATATTTGAAAGAATTTTGATTGGAATTGATGATAACATCTCACGAAATTCTGTATGAATGTGATACAGGTGATATGAAATATTTGTCCTAAAAGGATAGATAATGGATGTCAAACTAAAAAGCATGTAAATGGCTACTATAATGACATGGGAATCCTATGATAATCCATGATCCCCATAGAATGATGTGTCATGGTGACACAAGTCAAAGGGACGCTAAAGCCGAATGATGTGAGTGGTTTTTAACAATCATGTATTTGTTGGTCTCCCTTGATTCCTTTTTAAGGGAAAACTACATGGTCAAATCCGCTTGAATTTCAAGGAAGAGACTCTTTTAGAAAGGAAATATGTGATCAAGGATACTTATGATGGTAGATCCCATCATTGGAAAATATGGGAGACTCTAAAGGTAAAATTTCATCTCTATAGGCTTGAGAAATCTATTCTAGAATGAATTTAGGATTTGATTATAGATGACCCATTCCTTAAATCAGGCATAGTTGGCTCAATGGCCTAGTGGAAAGACTGCAAGTGAATGGTTGCAAACCATTCATGAAATATAAACAAGTGAACATATATTGATGGCTAAGTTTCAAGCCAAGAGTGTATTCCAAATTAAACAATTTATGGAGACTTGGCTCTAAACAATATATATATTTGATTAGGGTACATTCAACTTGGAAATATTTAATTGAGCCTAAAAAGGTTGTATTTTTCTATCTTTGAGTCTACATGGCATTCCTCTTGGCCAATGCCCTAAAAATTTAGGAGTTCCTTAGCCTAAATGCCCCTTCTATCACAAAAATGAGATTGTCACATTTTGGTTCTAACCCTATGCCAAATTTGTAATATCCCCAATATAGATAGGTAGGGATATTATGAATTCCTATGCAATTATGTTATTTTTCCACACATATTTTGCATTCTTTCTCATAAAATACTTTTGTCAAACATATTGAAATTATTACTAGTACACATGAAATGGAAAGGTCATCATGGAATTTTATTTATGAATGGAATCCAAAATACAAAAAGTCTCTAATGGATGCTAAGGAAGTTGCATTACATCAATGAAATACACACAATGGAAAAAAAAACTGGAATGGTTCCACAACCTCCTCAATAGATGAAGATTCCTACTATAAACTATAGAAGGACTAACTCCAACCTCCAAACCCTCTCCAAGATAATGCCAAACCATAAGATGAAGCTCAAGTGAAGATCCTGGATGGATCCTCGTCCTTTGTCTAGCTAGGGTGGATCTTGCACCATTGAAACTAAACTGCAATGGAAGGGTTTTTCCAAATACCTAATGAAAACCTTGGCTCCAAGAGACCTCCAAAGAGATCAATCCAAAAAAAAAAATGCTAAAGTGAAGCGCTACCCCTCCTTTTATCCTTATTCCATGCCTTCTAGAACTTTCCCCTTTTTAACTAAATCAAATGACTCTTATTCCCCTTTTACTTTCACTTTAATATTAAAAATCACTTTTAATAATGTTGAAGTAACTTATTACTATAAAGTTACTTTATTTCCTTAATTTCACTTTAAAACATAACAGATCCTAACTAAGTGACATTACATAACCCCTTTTGACTACCTTTTCTTCACTGACAAGCCACGAAAGTCATTCCCACCATAGAACAGAGGAGCCCAAAAATGGGGACATGACAAATCCTGCCTTCCCAAAGATTGCTTGTCCTCAAGAAATGCCACCACACCCATAGGAACAACAAACTAAACCAAACTGAAACTAATGATGATCCTTGGGTCCCAAACCAATTTGAAAGATGTAGAGCACCTACTGCCCACTATATTGTCCTACAATGTGCTAACACTAGGGGCCTCTTGAAGGCCATCAATCAGTAGGGAAATCAGGTACTGTGAAGACTCATTCCACTCCTCGTAGAATATCCCACCTAGGAAACCAATCCACTTCTCATTAGGTTCTTGAAAGTGATAGCTATCTCTCCCATCTGTACCAGCTGCTAGACTGTCAACTCATAAAATCCCAGGGTCCCATGCTATCACCAGAAAGGATCCATCATATTGTGCCTCTCCGATCATAAATATTTGATCCTCCTGCCTAAACTACATACTTTTCTCGTGTAACCACAAGCTATAATGCCTCAAAGGGTAATACCCACTATCAAGGATTATATTCTTCCAATGTATCTCAATGAATTCTACCAAACCAACTTGACAATTAGACATCCAAGAATTGTCTGAAAGATCTCCCAACATATCATCTGCAAGGTACCTCCATACAGACCTCTCTTCGACTATCCTATAAGTGGTAAGGTCACCAGGGTCCCAAACTAACCCATATGATGTGAAGCACCCTATACTCATAGCCTTGATCTGTCAGGTGATAGAATCCACCTGACTGCCTTTGATAAGCCATGCAATCAGAAACTGTACAAACTCGGTCAACTTCTCATAAGACCACTCCAAGCAACCAAATCTAAACATCCCAAGAGTAAACACTGAAAAGCGAAAATTGGCCATCTCATCTATATCAACTGTTGAGTTGTCAAACAATGCAATCCCTCTAATCATAATTATCTGTCCACTATATTTAGATTGCGCTCTCCTCTCATGGACCCCCAAAATGAAATTCCTGAAAGCACTGAACTCACTATCCTAGATCATGTCTCATCAAGGAATATCAATGACGTCAAATCCTACAAGTCCACGAATAAACTCAATCTTGGGTATCATGAGGTAAAATATACATTTCCATATAGAATAAGGCTCAACAACTCCTCTCACAACATCCCAATCACATGGTCCAAATGAAATACACATGTTCTACGCATAGATCACATGGTCCAAATGAAATACCTCTAACATGGTCACAATTCCACCTGTCTCATCCAACTAACTCAGGTGAAACTCCCATGTCCTCCTGTATATAATGAGGGAATTAAATAACAACAATATATGCCTCTTCCATTTCCTGCAAGACTGGACAATGACTAGTGTTGGTGAAACCCAAAGGTATGACTAAGAGATCATAATGAAGTCTAGAAGCAAACCTGTGACTATCCTGCTCCTTGGCCCTCATCCGTTGACATCCCAAATGAAGATCGATCATCAAGGGATATGTTTCTCCCTAGGCTTAACCATCCACTCATCGATCCTGAGAAAACTAAACACAATGGTATGCTTGAGGACTCTTTTGGGAGGTCTACCTGGGGGAAACACCCCACAACTCCACTATACACTACCATGTGCCAATGAATATCCTTGCATACTGCTTCCTATCATTGAGTCATCCTATATCATGTAGGCGCTACTATATCCATCACTCTATTGACATTGCCTAAACCTATATCCTAGAGCATGCCCATGTTTGTCATATACCTGTCCACCCAATCCATGGATGCATATACTTCCTTGCAGGCTGGTCCCCAAGGAATGTGCTCAAATATCTCTTCCGTAGATAAGCCTTAAGCCTTTAGTGGGCTCCCCAACATAAGTGGCTCATGATCCCCACAGTGAAAAAATGTGCATGGTCAAACCCCTTTGCATCCAACCTCTCCTCAAGCACCTGCAACTCTGAATGCTCCCCATGCGAGATCATCACAAGAGGCACCTCCCTCGAATCATGCATGCCACTCATGCCCTCATTTTTCATGAATGCTAAAGATGATGGAGTCTCTATTGATGTCAATGTTGAAGAGCATGCCAAACTCAATAAGTAAAATATCTCTTCAACCTCCCTTTCCTTATCTGCAATGAACTTAAGAGAAAGGTCCCTATCCATGAACAACTGCAAGTAATTGGATTTCATCTGCTCTAGTGCCTCTTTGATGATGCATAATTAGGTATTAGTGACTCCATTTTCAATTCCCTTTTACCTCTCTTCCAACTGGTTTTTCCACATAAGGTCTTCAATAAACTTATGAGCACCATCAACCCTCGTGAACACCTACACAATTTGCTCTTCTGTGACCAATAACCGGCTCTCTAATTCATGCAATGTTATTTCATCAACATGGCATGAACCAACTGACTCACTAGATGATACCGTGCAATGAAGGGACTCATGTGGACTATCATCCTCATACACGATTTCATCCACCAATTCAACCCCTTTGTTTTCATTCTCCCCGCATAGCTCCCAACCTTCGTCATACTCTGGTATAATCATGCTCACATCATCATACAAGTCATAACTGGGATATGGTACTGAATCCTCATCATGCGTAGGTATTATCACTCTATAAACTCCCTCATCATAAGCATCATACATAGGGAGAGATGTTGAATCCTCAACATCGGTTGATTGGAACATCTTCTCATATTCATCATAAGTAGGACTAGTGTCATCAGCCTCATTGGTTAGTTCTGATGTTGTATCATAGGTTGTTGTTTGGTCTTTCTCTATGCACACATCCTCTGCATGGATATATGCATGCTCTTCCACCTATCCTTCATGTTCATCCTTCTTCACTTCCTGCACTATGCTTTTAAAATAATCATTGTCCAAATCCTTGGGCTAGCTTCCGTACTAGAGGGTGTAATATCTTTTAAAGGGAAAAGCTACACAAATCTCCTTACCCAATGTTAGATACTCCTGGTAGTAAGGCATGCATTTTTTTTCACTAGTATCCTCTTGGCTAGTTGAATAATTTGCCAAGTTTTATCCGTGAATTCCAGAGTTGTCTTTATTCCCTTGTCCACAAAATGCACGACTGATTTTCCCAATAGTTTGCTACTCAGTTATATGGTGTTCTGGTTGTGTGTTTTTTCAAACACTTTGCATGACCTATATCTTTGTGCTATAATTTGGTATACAATTTTGCACAAACAATTTGTATGCATTCTATTCATAGATACTTCATCAAACATTTAGCATACATCCAAGGACTCGTGAGAATGAAAAATACATCATGGAATTTTATTATGGGTGGATATGGAATACAATAATAATGAGGATCTAAAGGCTGCTACAATAGATGCAATTCAACAGTAACACTACAAAACTCAATATGAAACCTGGAAAAGATGCCAATGACTCCTCAACACTACTGCAATTCTTCTATAAAGCTCTCCAAGCCTCCTATGATCTTCTAAATGCAAAAATAGAGTAGCGACCCCTCTCTCCCACTTCCACAATTATGTTATAGGACCCACAATTTCCCTTTTGAACCCTGCGGTTCACCCAATGGGCTCTCATGCCCCTCTAGATCCTCTCAGTTCTATTTCAAGAGCCTACAACTCTCTCACGATCCCACTTGGTCTGCACAAGGACTTGTGCTACCCTCCTTACCTTGCGACTCTATGGAAATGGGTGACTCAGCCCCTTAAGATACCCTCATGGCACCTCCTTTCCCCTCCAGACCTATCTAATAGTTGTGACCTCCTCTAACATACAGGACCTGCTCACAAATGGGGATTAAGTCCCCTCAATAAATCTTCAATAGCCTCACGACCCTAAATCACCACAGCCTTGTAAACAAGAGAAGAATCAACCATGTTCAAAGAACTACGTGCACAACATATCGAGAACTCATCTATCCAAGAGAGGATGGCCTCAACAATACAAAGCTCAACCCCCCCTTCAAAATAGATCTCGTCCCACAACTAAGATTTCACCCAAAAACTAGTTACAGATCCTTAACCAGGGAACTTGGCCCCTCCAACAAGTGAAAAACTTGCCCTTTGCAGAGAAAAATGGTTTCCTTGAAGAAGAACTCGACCCAACATATAAATACGATCCCTCTAAAACCCGATGTTGCTACAAAATGGAATTTTAGCCTCTCTACACTTGGATATGCTACCAAATGGAATATACATCCCTTAACAACAGTAAAAATGCAGCCACTAACCAATCTAGCCTTGTATCAATGTTTCCCCTCAGGCTAGCAAGATCTCCAACTTTGATACCAATGTAATATCCCCAATAGAGCTAGGCAAGGATATTATGAATTCCTATGCAATTATGTTATTTTTCCACAAATATTTTTCATTCATTCTCATAAAATACTTTCGTCAAACATATTGCAATTATTACCAGTACACATGAAATGAAAAGGCCACCATGGAATTTTATTTATAAATGGAATCTGTTGTCTCAAGAGTTAAATCTAGGTTGTAATAGAGTCAAGCCTTAGCACATTTTTAATGAGATAATAAATCATTGTTCCGAACTTGACTTGGGTTGCTGCAAGCCAATCCCCGAGGTAACTTGAAACCTGCTTTAGAGTGTGTTTCTAACCTAATACACTCAGAGAGGGCTCTCTCAATAGCCAAAGGCTCTTTACTCAAAGAATATTCAGTAATCACAGTAAGAAGGCCATATTTATTATAAGACAAGATATTTTGATAAGGTTGGTGGTTGCACATATTTGAAAAGGCCTATTGGACAATGGAGTCAAGTGAAAACCAAAGAAAAGGGGTAATAGCAGTGATCATGTTACTTGAGGGAAATGAGGCAAAGTAAGTCTATCTTTCAACAATCGATAATCAAGATATGGTAGCAGAAAAGAAAAGGAAAAGACCATCACAGTGAAAGCATCTAACAAGGCTGAATTTTCACTACAACTTTAGAGGAAAAAGACTGGAGGCTAATAACTAGGTGCAGAGCACTAATCTTGAGCGAATTCTGACTAGTCATCATTGAAACACAACACATATCAACCATGTGTAAGGAGCATGCAAAATGAATTCCAAATAAATTTTAACTTGGTTGATAAAATAAGAGATAGATAATATGAATGTAACAAGACAGAGAAAATACTGAAGGAGTCAACCGTGATGAATCTCACATATCAAGTGAACACATGTCTCCAACATTACGCTATTCCAGATCTTCAAAATAACTCAGTTTTCAATAGAAACCCTCTTCAAAAGAGGTTCCTCGTCCTTTTCTCATCAAAGAGATATACAATATATAAGCCTTCAACGTATAACCGATGAGAAACTACCTCAAAACCAACTGAGAAATGAACTGGCAGTTGTTTAATTGAAATCTGGGCACGTTCCTACATTTTTGGGCCATGTCTGCAGCGCCATCTTGCAGGTCACTTTTTCCTACCTTCCCGAACTCTAAATTTGGACCTGAATATACCATTAGAAATATTAGGATCTATAGATGTCAATCAACTATTCAAACGCACAAAACGACCTCTCCGTGGCTGAGAAAACCGATTTTTTCTAAGGCAGTTTATCCACTGGAGAAAATCTACGATTTTGGTAGCTAACAGGCTGAAAACAAGGGTCTCTTAACCACCAAAAGTCCTGAATTTCGGCGGCTAACAGTGCGATTTCAGAGTGTCGTAAGCCACCAAAAGTCCTGAAACCCCAATTTCGGGTTTTGGGTTTCGGGAAAACGGGCAGTGGTCAAAATCTTTATGTCGACCAAACCCCCGACTGCCGAAAACCCGAAATGGTGACGTGGAATTTATGTAAAACCTTATCATAGCGATTTTCTTGCCACGTATTGCATTATTTTTGTGCTTCCTCATGAGCTCTTCCTCCATGTGGCTTGATGCGTGGCTAGGCAGAGGGTCGAAAAAAAATATTGGAAAGGCTTGGGAAGCCGTTAACGTTTTTTAATTATTACTTTTAAATTGCTTTAACTCCTTTTAAACAATCACTTTTTCAAAATTTCGGTACCGAGACTTTGGAGTTATTATTAAAAATCATACTTCGTGAATAGCCGAACCCCGAAACCCGAAAATCCCGAAGGACTTCAGAATCATTTTTAGAACTAAGGGCGACTCCATAACCAGAGAATAATTGAGTTTTGGATTTAGGAAAGAAAAAAAATCAACTTTGTTTCAACATAGGCTCCATCTAGGGATGGTGCTTTCCTGCAAAGCACCAAGAATAGTAGACCACGTGCCTTCATACATTGGGTGACCTGAAATCATCCTTATCAAACTCTAAACCCTATCACTTTACTTGCACCTTTCCAAGACAAAAAACCACTTATGCATTCATTGGGCTATGGAGTCATCCAACCTGTGAAACTGATCTTCGGAAACCCTATAGCCTGCCTGTATCCTGATTTTCTTATTCAAGAAATCAACAACTGAAAATGATCTAGCTGCTCGTATGAAGAGCTTATTCTCCTGCCTACTCCTACTCTAAGCAAATGTACTGCCTCTTATCAAGTGAAATCATGTTTCCAATGAAGCCATATAAGAAACCGATTTATTGATATCATCTTTGATCCATACCCGAAAAATATAGTAAACCATAGCATGCAAAAATGTAGTTCGAAAAAATGACAAAACCGACTTTCATTTGACAAGAATGTTTTGACATCTATGCTGCTCATTGACTCAAAATAATCAACAACGGGATCATAAAAGTCACCTAGAAATACCTCATTTTGTTGTTGTTCTAATTGATTGAAATGTTGTTGCTTACTGCCTTTACTGATCTGAATGTTGAATGTGGAATGCTTAATATTTGCTGGAGAAATATGCATGATCAACTACTGATTTGAACTTGTCTGCTCTCCTTCATCATATCCCTGTGATCTGAATTCATCACTATGATATGCTGGCCTATTACAATAGACAATTTTTAAGAGAGAAGAAGAGATATGTTCTTCATTTCCTTATTACTGTCTTAATAATGATCAAATGAAAACTGAGTCTGAAAATATGTATTATGAAAAAAATTCTGATCACCCTCTCCAACAATGATATCTTTAGAGGATGTATCAAAGTTAAAAGGATCTTCATTGGACTCTTGAACAACAGACCCATATCTATCTTCAACCATAGCATCCATACTTTTCTAATCATCTTTTAGTTGATAAGTAGGATTTGATGAAATTTCATTAGACAACAAATCTTTAAAATCCTCTTCATCATCACTATATTTATCAAATGCTGGAAAATCAGAATAAAATCCTGAAGGTTTCTGCATTGAAAAATTAGCACTCTGATCTTGAAACAGATTTTGAAAAATATCATTGTCTTCCTCATCATCAACAACCTTTACATCAAAATCTGAAACAAAGGGTATAGAAGAATAAATATAGTCTTCTTGATGTTCCTCATGATTGTTGCAACTTCCCTCTATCTGCAAAACTGAAAGATGGGGATTGCCTTCATTGATTTGAAGTTCCATTTGACTAAAAGACAGCTGATCATATGATTTGTAGTTGGAATAATTAGATCTTCAGATGTACAATAATCATAAAAAGGTGAAGCAAGAGAACTCTCAACCTTATCATGCGATATGTATTCTTCACAACAATGTTCAAGAAGAAATTCCTGAGAAAAATACCTTTCATATCGATGATGGAATGCTATATGAAATTCTTTCAATGAAGGAACACTGGAATGGGGTAAATATTTATACCAGAGTCTAGCATCTATTTCCAACGAAAACATAAACATCTTCATGAGGACATCTTCATGATGTGCATTTAATTCATCCATGAGCTTGTGGAATTCAAACAAGTGTTGAGGAAGATTGTCGTCCGCATATCGTCCAAATTTAGGAAGGACATCTTCCCAAATTTTAATGTTTGGAACAGTGTTTGGAAAACCATAAACATTTGTAAAGTCCAGAGGAGAAAACCTTGCAACAATCCGAGCAGTGAACGAATTCGACATTTTGAGACCAGTGGAGTCGCCAGTGAATCATGTACAGTCTTCGAACCAAGGAGTCGCCAAGTGAATGATCAAAGACAATTGAATGCCTATCCCTTGTTCACCATCAAGAGACAGATCTGAAATTTTTGTCGTATCCCAGGGAATATCACTTCGTCCTCCATCCCCAGCAGCGGCGCCATAAAATGTTGTCGCAAGAGTTAACTCTAGGCTGTAATAGAGCCAAGCCTTAGCACATTTTTAATGAGATAATAAATCATTGCTCAGAACTTGACTTGGGTTGTTGCAAGCCAATCCCCGAGGTAAACTGAAACCTGCTTTAGAGTGTGTTTCTGACCTAATACACTCAGAGAGGGCTCTCTCAATAGCCAAAGGCTCTTTACTCAAAGAATATTCAGTAATCACAGTAAGAAGGCCAAATTTCTTCTAAGACAAGATATTTTGATAAGGTTGGTGGCTGCACAGATTTGAAAAGGCCTATTAGATGATGGATTCGAGTGAAAACCAAAGAAAAGGGGTAATAATAGTGATCACATTACTTGAGGGAAATGAGGTAAAGTAAGTCTATCTTTCAGCAATTGATAATCAAGATATGGTAGCAGAAAAGAAAAGGAAAAGAAAATCACAGTGAAAGCATCTAACAAGGATGGATTTTCACTACAACTTTAGAGGAAAAAGACTGGAGGCTAATAACTAGGTGCAGAGCACTAATCTTGAGCGAATTCTGACTAGTCATCATTGAAACACAACACATATCAATCATGTGTAAGGAGCATGCAAAATGAATTCCAAACAAATTTTAACTCGGTTGATAAAAGAAGAGATAGACAATATGAATGTAACAAGACGAAGAACATATTGAAGGAATCAACCGTGATGAATCTCACATATCAAGTGAACACATGTCTCCAACATTACGCTATTCCAGATCTTCAAAATAACTCAGTTTTCAATAGAAACCCTCTTCAAAATAGGTTCCCCGTCCTTTTCTCATCAAAGAGATATACAATATATAAGCCTTCAGTGTATAATAGATGAGAAACTACCTCAAAACTGACTGAGAAACGAACTGGCAGTTGTTTAACTGAAATCTGGGCACATTCCTACATTTCTGGGCCATGCCTGCGGTGCCATATTGCGGGGCACTTTTTCCTACCTTCCCGAGCTCTAAATTTGGATCTAAATATACCACTAGAAAGCTTAGGATCTGTAGATGTCAATCGACTATTCAAATGCGCAAAACAATATCTCCGTGGCTGATAAAACTGATTTTTTCTAAGGCAGTTTATCCACTGAAGAAAATCTGCGATTTCTGCAGCTAATAGGCCAAAAACAGGGGTCTCTTAACCACCGAAAGTCCTGGATTTCGGCGGCTAACAGTGTGATTTCAGAGCACCGTAAGCCATTGAAAGTCCCGAAACCCCAATTTCGACTTTTGGGTTTCGGGAAAACAGGCAGTGGTCAAAATATTTATGTCGGCTAAACCCTCGACTGCCGAAAACCTGAAATGGTGACGTGGCATTTATGTAAAACCTTATCATAGCGATTTTCTTGCCACGTATTGCATTATTTTTGTGCTTCCTCGTGAGCTCTTCCTCCATGTGGCTTGATGCATGGCTAGGCAGATGGTTGAAAAAGAATATGCGAAAGGCTTGGGAAGCCGTTAACGTTTTTTAATTATTACTTTTAAATCTCTTTAACTCCTTTTAAACAATCACTTTTTTGAAATTTCAGTACTGGGACTTTGGAGTTGTTATTAAAAATCATACTTCGTGAATAGCCGAACCCTGAAACCTGAAAATCCCAAAGGACTTCAGACTCATTTTTAGAACTAAGGGCGGCTCCATAACCAGAGAATAATTGAGTTTTGGATTTAGGGAAGAAAAAAAATCAACTTTGTTTCAACAGAATCCAAGACACAACAAGTCTCTAATGGCTGCTAAGGCAACTACATTACATCAATGAAATACACACAATGGAAAGAAAAAACATGAATGATTCCACAACCTCTGCAATAGATGAAGCTTCCTCCTATAAACTACAGAAGGACTAACTCCAACCTCCAAACCCTCTCTAAGATAATGACAAACCATAAGATGAAGCTCAAGTGAAGATCCTCAATGGATCCTCCTCCTTTGTCTAGATAGGGTGGATCTTGCACCACTGAAACTAAACTACAATGGAAGGGTTTTTCCAAAAACCATAATGAAAACCTTGGCTCCAAGAGCACTCCAAAGAGATCAATCCAAAAACATAATGCCAAAGTGAAGCACTACCCCTCCTTTTATCCCTCTTCCATGCCTTCTAGGGCTTTCTCTTTTTTGACTAAATCAAATATGACCCTTATCCCCCTTTTACTTTCACTTTAAGATTAAAAGTCACTTTTAATAATGTTTAACTAACTTATTAATCTAAAGCTACATTGTTTCCTTAATGTCACTTTTAAAACATAACATCTCCTAATTAAGTGACATTAAATAACCCCTTTTGACTCCCTTTTCTTCACTAACAAGCCACAAAATTCATTTCCATTGTAGAACAGGGGAACCCAAAAATGGGGACATGACAAAATCATCCTTGGAATGGTCCTCAAACCTATGTAGTTAGGTCCTTCCTATGTATGTCACCTGAAAGTCTATTGTCCTAGGTGAGAATCTCCCATGGGTCATCGAGTTCCATGTAGTATGATGACTTCTTAGAATAGAGCTTCTTTCATTTATATGGAGAAAATGAAATGAATATATCTTTAAGGTTACTCATTTTGATTGATTCATCTAGTAAGATGGAGCTCTAATATATGAAAACTTGTTCTTGTAGATCTAGGTCCAAGATAGGAAGGTGAAATTGGAGTTGTCACATCTCCAATGACTGATGAAATTATGGGGGTGAACCTTGCGCACTATGAATCATGTCCCTTTGGAAGTTTTCTCTCTTTATGGCTCAACTTTTTCACATTGGTCT
>ML790712.1:39875-84469 GCA_009831015.1 Picea engelmannii
GCAAGCTTAATACCGCGTTTGAAGGATGTCTGTTCCGTAGTGTCGAGTAGATTTGATGTAAATTGACCTTTTATAGGGCAGAGAGATTTGCATTTTATACGGCATGTTTGCTCAAACGTTTGACACAGGAAATTGCTTGGAGATTGCTGCCTTTTATGCATGTTTTCTGGTTCAAAGATTACAGGCGTTTTTATCGTCGACCGCAGGAAGCAAGATCGTATCGGTGCTGCTGGAGGCGTTCGTTCTGAAAGTTCGAAGCGTGTTCGTTCCCTGGAGCATACGGGCTTTAGCCGACGTAGTGGCCTAAACTGAATTCTTCCGAGTAAGGAGATTTTGTACTCTGGATAATTTTTCGTCGCATTTTGAGTTTTAAGGCTGGAAATTTAGTACATGAAATTTTATTTATTTGCTGAAATTTAAGAGTATTTGCAGCATGACTGATAAAAGAATTCAAGCTCTTTCCACTGAAAACATTGAAGGTTAATTCGTTATCTTTCTGTGTCGATCGAAAGAATAAACTGAAATATATCTTATGCATTCTTGCTTCCTTGAATATTATCTCTGTATTCACGATGCCCGACTTTCGCAAAGTATTAAGCGTTTTTCTTTCTTTACAATTTAAATTTGATATGGATAACTTTAATGTCGAATTTCTCCCTTGAAGTGTGAACGTTAAAAGTTCAATTGAACGCGATGAACAGATCTAATTTCCCCTTCAGTTAGGTTTTAATTCTCCATTTTCAATGTCGCTAGTGAGTTGTCTAAGATGTTCGAGTACAGAGGGAAAAATATGCGAGTCCGTATCTCGCAAAGCTATTGCAAACACCTTTAGTTTTTTAAGGCACACTTCTCCTGTTCAGCAGGTTTAAACCGAAACAAATTTAAATCCTCCGAAGAGCCTATGAGTTTGGAACTGAAAGAAACTCAACGGCTCTTGGTTTGCATATAACATTCTCAGTAAAAGCTCCATGCCGTTCCAACTTTGTAAGATTGAAGGAGCTACTAAACAATAAGTTCAATATGTTTCTCACATTTTATTTTCTTCCTACTGGTGGCAATCTATGGATTTTTCATCTATAGGGTTTTCCTGCCGCATATTCCTAAGCTTATAATCTTTCAGGCCATCATTTGTTTCCTTCTCATTAAAAAAATATAACCTCTTTACGATAAGAGAATATCCTTACCGTGTAAGTACATTCTTCACGAGCTAAACCGAGTATTAAAATTTGATGATGGGAAAATACACCGCCATCTACTAGAGATAATCCCTATGTATTAGGTACCTAAACTGATACGATGGCCGTCGATCCGCCTATTCTCTTGATGCCCACACGGCAAAGAGCAGTACGTCGTAGATTATTGAATTATCTCTAAGTCTACTCAGTAATGCGACACTTCGTTTCTTCTACTAGTTAGTGCTACATTTAGTGTAGTCGCTTCTCCCTGTTATCAAGTACTTCAAGATTTTATTTTCTATATTGTAGAAAGAGGGTTTCTAAACGCAGAGAATCGTGCGGGGATTCGTTGCAATGCTGGCTGGGGTATTGATTTGCAATGCTGCTTGTTATTTTCGGAGAGGAAATTGTGTCAGAAGCAGTTTGGATTACATTCTTAACCTTTAATAATGGACAACGCAATCTTGATCATGGTTGATTTTAACGTCCACTGAGTCCACGAGAGCTCATACAACACAAAATATAACAAAATTCTGCTCTACGCGGGCCAACTATCCCTTTAAATTCCCGTTTTCAGCCATCTTGGAGATGGACGGCCTTTCAAGGATATGCTTGAATCATGATGTTCCTTTGCGCTCTGAATGCGAGTTTATGCTGTTGTAGTGAATTTGTTTAATTGGTCCCCGCCTGCCTGTTATCAAATATCATTCGTTTTCTTGTAGATATGGTCTGTCAAGTTAAATTGTCGCTCTCTCCTTTTTGTTTGTCGATAGCACTTGCCAATTGCTTTCCAAGTTGCCCTAAACTGATAAGGTCTTGTTAGTACGGTCACCATTTGCATAGGAGATATAGAAATCAGTTTACTCTTCCTAGCAAAGTGAACAAAAACAGGACTTTAGTCCTTTGGACTTGTTACAGATATTAGTTTATTTGCTAGTCAGAAAATCTCCATTCAGATGACTCGCTTTTCAGTTTTTCCTGCACTGAAATTCATTTGGAAGCATTTTGTAAACATCAGAATCCGTTTTTGGGCCGAGCATGTGCAGAGAAGTCATGTATGCTGTTACTACGGCGGTGCTAAATTTAGGGAGACTACTTTGGTTCGACAGTATTTTGGTAACGCGTTTGGAACTTCTAAATCTACATTAAGTAGTATTCATTGCCCTGTCTCCTCGTGCAGTGCGTTGTGCACGTTCTGCACTTGCGCACCATCACTCCGCCTTGAATTTGCCAACGATACATAACATATCAGAATCACTAAGTATTAATACACTTGGTTGTCTTTCTCCATATGGGGCTAAGATTTCATTCCAAGTCAGAGACTCCTGGGGCTTTGCGGTTTTAGACTTATATTTGACTATCCGTTGCCTCTATTGAGAAACGTTTCTGTTGCCTCTCTTCAGAAGCGCTAAGCATTCATTCAACTAACACAACGGAGCATAATTTCTTTGCGAGTTACTCCTAGGACCATTTTACGCTCTGTCGTTTTCTTCAGAAGGGAGCTTATTTGTCATTGAAACACATCGGAGCATTTTACTTGTATTTTATACCTTCAGTTTGTGACGTAGCGTTATCTTCACTGCTTATTGCTTCTAACCATAAGATCTCTGTGTAGATCACTGCCCGTGAGACCTACAAAGACCTTGTGCCAGGCTTAAAGTTAACGACCAGTATTCGCTGTCAAAGGTGAAGGCCTAAAGCTCGAATTAAAGCTCAAGTAGTATTCCAAAATGGTTACACGGCGTCTTCATGAACAATTCAAGGTTTCTAATCCAGGCCCTCAACGGAGCTATTTGCAAATGTCGGCCCAGAGAAGCTGTCAATATGGAGTTCTCTGATTTTCATTTCCGAAGCAAGTTATTTCACAGAATCTACCGCAGGTGTGTCAAGTTATTTAACACTTCATTTTATTTAAATGCTATTTTTTATATATATGCCTTGCTTTCATTTGGAGTTTTTGTCCAGATTTTTTTTTTTACTGTGCGTGAATAAGAATGTTGACTGGTAATTAGGATTCACATGTAGTCAAAGTGATTGCTTTTTTCAACTTAATTGCAGCTGTTCTGAGAAATCTCCATTTCATATCTTTATAGGGCTCAATCCGTGTAGAGATTTGGAGGATATGTGGGGACAATGTTGTGTTAAAACATAGAAGCCTGAATATGTTTGAGAATATCATTAGACGGCCCCACAAAACCATTGAAAATTAAACCTGTCTGTAATATGTTGTCTGCTGCGAAAGATTATGTTGAAATGATAACAATGATTTTGCTCTTTACACATTGTCAGATAACTATGGATTGGGCTTTTTTACAATTATTATTATGATATTCAGGATTGCTTTTACGCAAGTTGTGCATTTTTTTATCTGGCACTGGGTTTCGAAACAAGATCAAAACCTGAAAAGAAAATATTGGAGAATCCTACACACACAATTGACCATAAAGATGCTAAGCCTGCGTAGAACGTCATGTAAATACAAAATCACGAGGGTAAGAGATAAACATGTAGCATGAAATGCTTATCTCTTAAGGTTTGAATTCAGTGGAACATAACGGAGTAGTCATCCTCTCCGGATATTAACGTACGCTTTTAAGGCCTTTAAATGGCTACCACTAAAGTGGGCGCGTCTTTTTCTCAAATTCGAGACAGCTACAGTAGCCCTGGTCGCCACTGCAGAGATCCGTATTCCCTATGCATGCACGGGACCAGCAATCAAAGTGTCATGAGTTGTGGTTAGAATGGACGTATCCGTACCAAGTACACAGTCTATCTTCTTCTGACCACCGGATCCCTAATCCATGTGTTACTCTTTTGCCTTGCCTCATAACATACATACAAATACACTCATTGTGTGCCCACATACCTACATCTGTACATACACATATACTCATTGTGAGCCCACACCTACATCTTTTATGCTAACTGGAGCGCTTGTTTGCAGGGCCGGGTTACACGATCCTCCACTCTGCCTTTGAATATGTACAAGGATAAATCCATCGGGGCGTACTGTCGCTGTCGCTGCTACTGCCATTCAACGCACCAACTTCAAAGGAATGTATATGGAGCCACTGCCGTGTGCTCCAATAAAACGGATCCACTCACAACAGCCAAAGCTCGAATGGATAACCGTGCTGTGGTTGGGGTTTCGCTGCGGTATGAGGGCAATCCTCTGGTATCGTTGTGCGTGTGTCCACAGGTAGAGGGAAGGACCTGGAGAACAACAAAGGCTAACATTGGGTTTAGCTCGTCTAGCTCGGCGGCATGAGACGAGCCAACCAATGGATGCCTCAGGAAACCACTGTACAATATCAAACTCTTATCATCCGTCTTTTTCGTTTTGGGAGTTGCGATTTTGGAAGTGGGGTTTGTCTGGACATGGGTTTTTGAACTCGTCTTCTCGTTTGTGATATTGGCTGAACGGCTCAATCTTAAATATGTATAGATTAAAAATGAGTATATCACCCATGTATAATTCTTTATAAACTGTTGTTGATGTATCAAATATTCATGAGAAGATATCTACGTGAAAATTACTGCATTCGATATTCGGATGTGAAGAATATACACGGGCTTGCAGGGAAGTATTAATTGATCCCTATCAATGTAGGTGGCTCCCGAGCACCTGTACATAATTGATTTATTATTAATATTTTTATTATAAATTTTCTTTGTCACGTTCATTATCTCTTCTTACACGGGAGTTCAATTCATCCAGTTGGCAGCTATAAAAGGTGTTGCCCTTTGGGTGGAGGATACAGTACATTGTCTTTACTAGTTTTTGTTTTGGTCATATCGAAGTAATGCTGTGGAGCCAGACAGATGGTATACATATCGACAATCTCAAAGCATAGTCAATGCTCCATTATTTTCTTATTTTTACATACAGACATATCTCTATTTTTAAATTTATCTTGCAATTATCGCTCCTTCCCCTTCGAAATCTTTGTTAAAATACTTCTGGTTTACACATTTGTGCGGTGCTATCACCTCCAAATTTAAAACAAAATGTTGTTGAGGGGACAAAGCTGATCTCTGTTGTTATATCAAGCTCTGAAAGCATTATGGAGCAATTTTGGAGACAGCCCAGGAAGAGCAGTAGGCAATCTTGTTTCTTCAGAATACCCTATCATAGGCAAACGTTTTTCTGTATATTTAATTACAGTTTAACATTTTAAAACACTAATGAGTCACAACCATTCTTTCTGCAACCTGACAATATTGGTTAAATAATATCAAATAGTCAATATGTTGTCCGTTATGAAAGATTATTTTATAATAATACTAATAACCACCATGATTTTTAATGTATTAGATTTCCTTGACGATATTTGTTAAATAATATCAAATTGTCAATAGCCTGTCCGTTATGAAATAGTATTTAATACAATATTAATAACTACACCATGTTATTTGTTTATTTAATATATTAGGTTTTTTTAAAAGATCTTATTGTTTTAGTTTCGGTGCATTAAACCAACAGCTTTTCTTCCAATCATAAAAAATTATATTTAGCTCATAATATAACAGCTAGATTCCTAGTTGTGCTTTTGGCTTTTCTGTTTGCACATGGGGAATGGAATAAGCCAAATATAACTTGTAACTGAAGTCATCATAGCTTCTGACATTTTAGTATAAATCGCTTTTAAGGGTTTAATAGCTACAAACGAAAAAAAACATTTGTATTTATATTTTATATGTTTGGTTTTTTAAAAATAAATTATATAAATAAACTAAATAAAATGTAGATAAAAATATATTTTAAAATAATTGAGATTGGAGTTTATTAGCTTCAAAGAAAAATATATTTTTATTTTTATTTTATATTTTTATTTTTAAATAAATTATAAAAAATAAATATATTTTAAAATAATTTTGAAGCTGAAATGAATTGGAATTAAATTAAATATGATAATATTTTTGTTTATATTAAAAAAAATATTTTCTTTATTGAAATTAACACCCAATCAACTATGGATGCACACCATATTCCTTCCCATTCTCGCTTAGTTTGCTATATTCCCCTACCCCATATGGTAATATTTATGTTTATATTTGAAAAAAATGTTTACCTTACTTTAAAAGTTAATAATTAAAAGTAATATTTTTAATTTGAAAGTTAATAATTGAAAGTAATATTTGTACTTTGAAAGTTAATAACTGAAAGTAATGTTTTTAATTATGAATATTTTATTTTGAAAAATCATTTAAATATATTTTGAATTAATGATGATAATAATGATTACCATCCATCAAGATTAACTTTGGTTTATTGGATCTATAAAGTTAAATTAATTACTTTGATTTATCAAGTTTTTATAATCTATAGGTTATGGAGTTCCTTATATTACAACTAACTTTGGTATATTACAAATATTTGAGTTTTTTTTTGTACTCTAAGCATTTCAAAAGAAAGTGTTTTTCATCCTCTATGTTATCCCTCTCATATTTTACATATTCTTTCATTTGAAAAAGTTTTAGGTCTTATCTAATGCACTATTTTAGTAAGAAGTTCATGAAAATTTGTTCTTGTCTTTACAATATTTGTTTATGACAATAATGAAAATATAATTTTGATCTTCTAACTTGAGGTTAATGATTTTTTTTTTAATTATTATTATAAATAATTCAACTTTCTATGACACTCAATCTTATCTTCTTGTTACTCCATATTTTCTTTTAAAACTTAGCTATGCTAATGAATTTAATAGTATTGATACTTTGGAGCATCCTCCTCCACTACCCCTCATTAATTAATAATCTAGGGAGTTCAATTTTGTTATATAAATTTTGAAAACTAGAGCTCATGTCTTTGTAGACTAGGTATTTCAAGAGAAAGTACTTTTCCTCCTCTACACTATTAGCTTGACATAACATATATTTCATAGATTCTTTTGTGCCAAGGTGTTTTAGGTCTTGTCCAACATTTGTTTTCATTTTGAAGCTCATGGGAATTTGTTATCTTTGTAATTTGAAAAATAATTTTGTTCTTTCAACTTGGGGTTAATAATTTCTTTGTATTAATTCAACTTTCTTTCATTCTGAATTTTCTATTGCCGTATTTTTAAATTTAAGTTATGATAATACTTTTAATAATATTGATATCTTGGAGGGCATCCTCATCCATTATCTCTCAATAGTTTAACAAAGAAACTAAATCTCTAACCCAACCTCTTTTGACCTTTCAATGTTTTTCTATGATACTTGAAGCTATGATAGGAAGTCTCTCATTCTTTATGCTAATATTAGTATATGTCATTAAGGTAGAGGTCAAAATATTTAAATAATATAATATATTTTATGTAAAAACGCATGTTTCATTTAATTTGGGATTAAACAGTGGATGTATAATACAGTCTGAGTGGGCCTAATGGTTAAGAACATGTGTTTCCTCTTAAGAGGTTACAAGTTCAAATCCAGAGGGGGTATACAAATTTATTATATCAATTATATTGAAAGTTATGTTATTATTATCATTTTGAATGAGCCAAAAAATACACACATCTAAATTGAATTGGACTTTGCATGCAATAATATAGTAATAAAGTGATTGTAGACATGCTATTATATTATATTTATAGTTTTTAGACATTGATTTTCACAACATTGCTTTCAAATTAGAGCTCAAGGTTTTCTCGTTTTTACCATTGATCTTATTTTTGGTGAATCCTATTATCATGTGGCACGTTCTTTCTTTCATTTTTAGGTACATTATGGATTTAGATAACTATTTTGCATAAATAGCCTTTATCATACTCTGTAACTAACCAAAAAAAATCATAATTTACCATTTAGACATTAAACTATAAATATAGTCATTTTCATGCAGTGATCAAATAACCATATAAAAATTAAGGAGGCTTATACAATGTCAAGCTAAGTAGTTCCCCAAATCTAGATTGATTGATGGTTGAGGTCAACAACTAAGTAGATGGAAGGATGAGTAAACTATTCATGGAGATACAATATGATGCATTTGTAATGAAATATATGAAGTCTTTGATTGTCCATAAGGAAGATAAAAAATATTTATCTAGTATGAAAAAAATGCATTTGTATTAAACAAACATGAAGCATCATCAAACTAAAGATCATGAAGCATGAGTTCCAACCATAGAAAATAAATAGAAATGCAAGTTCATTCAAGTTTTCCTAGATCACACCCGCAAGGATAGCACGGCCAGCCATTGCCTGGAGCAGCCACCTGTTGCAGATTGGGACTACCTCAACCTCGTTTTCGACATCAGAAGCAAAATGGACGATCAAATCTTCCGCCTGGCACAAATAGATCAGAGGCTCGACATGTTCTTCGCTGCACACTCTCGAGCATCGTCCAAAAAGCAATGCCCGACCTGTGTGCGCACCTACACGTTCCCTGCGAGATGGAGGCACTCCGAGGTCTAGGACAAGATGCACGACTCAAAGGTTCCATCATTTTTAAAACTCTACTCTGGTTTTTGGGCTATGGTTATACTACCTCCCTTGTGTTAGCTAGCTATTATGCTGTCATAGGTCTAGTTAGAATAACCAGCTTTCAGGCTGTGATTATCAGTCCCGATTTCCTTCGGGCGGGACATAGCACTGTTAACTCTGTAAATTTTGCCACCTATGCATACAGTGTGACACATGTAGTGACACATGGACATGGATGCCCAACTGTCCCGGTTTCCTGCTTAGGCGGGACAACTGGCATCACTCACAGTCTTGACTTTTGTATTTTGACCATAGCAATATAACAGGTACTGCCTTTTTTACTTAAAAAAAAAAAAATTTCCTAGATCACTTCCTATGCATTTGAAAGATATTGATCAATGGGCCTAAATTGATGATCTTAAAAAAATATGAAAAGAAAATAAGTTGGCCTTTGAAGGATGGGATGGAGCTCCCACATACCCAAAATAAAACAAAAAGGATTATAAAGAAGAATTAGGAGAAACTTGAGTTCTCAGTTGATATTTCCCATTGAGCTTATCAATTCATTTTTTAATAACTTCCCTTCACAAGCTCACAATGTTTTCCACTTTAAAACTAATCTTATCCACTCCATGTTCTATATCGTGTATTTTGATGGAGTGATCTCCAATAGTGACATTATGTTCAAAATTATCTATGATGAAATCAATGAGCCATATCTAAATCTCTTATGATGAAAATTTCTTTACACTATTAAACTCAACATTAAATGTTTTTTGATTTCTTATACTTGAATGTCAAAGGCCCCCTTAGTTGTCAATTGAGAATCAATAATTAATGAAGGACCTTCCAAATGATTTTAATCTTGTCAACATTGAAGAACATGTTATATCTTTGTTTCTTGTTCTTCATGTATCATTCTCCTTCCCTTTAATTTTACCATAGAAACCATCAAATTCTTTTTATTTTTGTCATAATTGGCATTGTCTAGGTTAACTAATTTATTTTGAAAATTTTCAAGATTTAGTGCCAGAACACTATTAGCTTGGATTTATTATTTACTTCTCATGACAACTATAAGCCATGGATACATCTCAATCAAATCCAACTTTGTTTGGATTTCTACAAACACAACCAATACCTTACCTTTGCTTACAATACTAATGGGATGTTTATTACTTTTTCTAGCATTGGCCTATTCTTTATAGAAGAAGTGCTTAGTTCATGTTCAATAGCTTGTTTAGGATTCACAGGTTCATCAACTCTATCACCATTGTCTTAATTGCTATGAGTACTTTTGGAACTACTTCTAGTCCATGCAACAATGAAATTTTATCTTCAACCTTGTTAGAATATTTGTGGTTAAGAACATATGGAGTTCGCCTATTTCTGCATGGGTATTAACATGGGGTTTATCCTTACATTCATTATAATCAATAATATGTAAAGAATGATACTACAACTTGTGCTTTGTCCTCTCATAATGAACTTCATCACTCTTATTTCCCCATGACTTTGACTTGTCCATGGGTTTCCAATATTAGAAATCATGGGTGGCAACAAGATTTTCAGGGTTGCCTTTGTTTTAAATTACATACCTTTGTTTTAAATTACATCTTCTACACTTAGGCCATCCTTTCACTTTCAACTATATCTTCCTCAAAATAAACAACAATAGATTTTGGGAATCTACTACCACAACATATCATCTTCATGTATCTTTTGAAATGATTCCATCAAGGTTAAACCCTAGGTTTCGATTAGTTTGCCATGAATATAAAGAGTCCATTTCATTATAGTAGCTATAAATTGTTTATGTTTATTACTATCAAACCCACAACTTCAAATGCCATATGATAAATTTATTCCTTTTCTTCTTGGTAATAACATGAGACCATTTAAGATTCCACCTATAAAATTTTGATATGAAATACCCATCCTTGACAAAATTTGGGAAAAATACAAAGTTTTCCTTCAAACCCATAAGCCCGAATTACAATATAGTCTCCTTGTATGAAAACACAGATTTTCCCTCTAGAAATCTTCTAGCTTACTTAGAAAACCAGTTTGGCACATAACTAGTGAGCATTTTATTTACTCCTCAAACAAAGGAATCCTGAATGCTATAAAATTGGTAATGGGATTTGTGGCTCCATGAAATTGGGTTCTAGAGTTGGATTGAATCAATCTCTGGGTCTATGTCACCCTTAATGGGCATTCTAGAGATTGGTTACTAAAAACCAAATCATATACCATGCATGCAACCATATACAATTTCTTATTTTGGGGAATTTCTTGAGTTGATGGGGAATCATATTCAATATAATCATTACCTAGTCTAAAATTTTATTTTATCAATATAAAGTATACAATCATTGATATAAGCACACATACCTTTCAAACATCAATGTGGATTCACTCATGAGTAGCCTAAGGTATAACTAAATGATGTCCTAGAAAGGGTTTTCCATCTTTGCAAGCTCATTGTAATATACCTAAAAGTATATTACATTTATTATCAAAATGTAATAAATCACTATCACAAAATAATAGTCATAGGATGATTATTATTTAATGTATCATTAATATATAATAATGATAAGTCACACCCTTTTCCAAGGACATGACTTATCACCCCTACATGTATTTATATGCACGTTCATTGTATCTCAAGACATGTCATTGACTGATAAGTAAAATTATTTATCCATTGAGGAATATATGGATTTATCCTTGTTATAATGGATGCTTAGGTGAAGTGACCAAGANGACTTATCACCCCTACATGTATTTATATGCACGTTCATTGTATCTCAAGACATGTCATTGACTGATAAGTAAAATTATTTATCCATTGAGGAATATATGGATTTATCCTTGTTATAATGGATGCTTAGGTGAAGTGACCAAGATATTTGTTTCAGTTGGTATCAAAGCAATTTTTCCACTGGCCTGTTGTGAAGTATATTTTTTTAAGTTATTCCACTAATTTGTGATCAAGTTTATTTTTCCAATGGAATTAAAAAAAATGTTATGCAATAACTCTATGATGTTGGCCCACTCTTTATTCCTAAAATAAAG
Organism: Picea engelmannii; assembly: GCA_009831015.1. Classification (NCBI taxonomy): domain Eukaryota; kingdom Viridiplantae; phylum Streptophyta; class Pinopsida; order Pinales; family Pinaceae; genus Picea; species Picea engelmannii. Next base: position 51,545 of record ML790712.1, read on the forward strand.
AAGAAAGGAGAGTAGAAGAAAAAGAGATAAAAAAAAAAAAAAATGCAAATAATTTCCAGGCTTGTGGCGCAATATCCTTGATAGAAAAAAGGAAAAAGGTGCATGCGAATAAGTATAAGTCAAACAAAGATTTGATACTTGGAAATAAGTAAAGTTAAATACCACATGGTAAGAAAACATAATTAAAAATGAGACTCTCCAATTATATTTGAAAGTGCACATAAAAAAGTATCAAGCCAAATAAAGATTCCATAGTTGGCATAATCAAAGTGAATTACCACATACATGGTAAGAAAAGGTAATTAAAAAGAAAAGTTTCCAAAAGTACATGTGAAAATGCATCAATTCAATCAAAAGATTCCATAGTGGTCAGTGGATGTATTTTTGCATGAAGGAATACAAAATAAATATAAATCTCTCTTTACATGGAAGAATTCAATTAAAGGGATATAAAATTAATCCCTTAGTTTTAATCAAGAGAAAAGTGAAAAGTTTAAGTGAAGGAAGAAACCTAGTGTGAAGGCTAAAAGATAAGTTCAATCATTGTTTTAAATACAAGTCAATTTCGATGAAAAATAATATTTAAAGAGATATAAAGTGTGCCATGTTAAATTTAAATTCAAAATTAATGGCATCATTTAAGTATTATAGGGTTCTAATCATCAAGTGTCGTGAAAAATGATAGAAAAATTAGTGGATATGCATGAAATTGATTCACATTTAGACAAATTAGTGGATAAAGTAACACAACATGAAGAAAGAAATAAAAAATTACAATTTGTGATTGATATTGAGAAATATTTTAATGGTTTAATAGATAAATATAGTTCTTTCCTAAAAAATCATATTCAAGAGTTGAATGCACAAATCAAGGAACACGATTCTCTAGTAGATAAATTATGTGAAAAAAACCAATCTCTCATAGATGAAGTGCATATTTTGGAATCTAAATTAGAAGATAAGTTTAAAAAGACAAAATACCTCGAAAAACAACTATGAGCATTAGACAAAGAAAATTCTAGATTACAAGCGAAAAATCAAGTATCAATTCAACAAGATGTGGAAATTCAGTGCGGTTGAGAATCTCAGGAGAAGAAAGATACATAAATTCAAAAATTCCAATAACAAATAAAAGAGTTACAACAACGAAATAACAATATAAAAATCACTCACAAAAGAGATACTCAAAATATTAATAAAAAGCTATCATCCAAAGATGATGACAATTTTCATTTAAGAAATCACAATAAATCTCTACTAACAAAAATGAAGAAGTTGAAGAATGAGAATATGACACAACAAAAAATCCAAAACCTGGATAAGGGTACTAACACCGACTCAATCAATATGGGAAACTTAATCTTGTTTTCAATGAAGTTGTATCAACATAAGAGCTTCCAAAAGTTGGAATTGCAAATAAAGCAACCTCAACAGAAGGGATGAAGGACTTAAAAATGGAAGCAATGCATTAAATTAGAAATGAATTCAATGAAGCTAAATAAAAACTTACCAAGTTAGAGAAAGAATTGAAAAATAAATATGAAGAAATCAAAAGGTTACATAATCATAATCAATAACTTCTTAACGATGCTAAGAAAAGGAAATTACATGAGTTTGAATCAAAGAATAGGGATGAATATCTTACCACAAAAATTGAAGAGGGTACTATGAAAAAACTTGAAGAGGAAATTTACAAAAAGGTTGACGAATCCCTAAATACTAATGAGGTAAAATTAGAAATGAAACCTAGAATTGAGGAAGGATGTAAGAATTTGATAAATGGGCTCACACTGCATATTCAAAAGGAGAAAGAAGACAAGATTCAAGAAGGTAACTAGAAGATACTTAAAGAAGTTGAACTCCATTTAGAGAATGTACATGTCAAATATAATGGTATTATCTCCAAGTCTAGAGTAATCAAAGACCAAGCAAAGAGGATAGATGATGCCATTATTTTTGGAGAAAAGATAGATGTATTGGATGTGAAGAATGAATGAAAACCATCACATGTGAAACCATATCAACATTCTCATGTCTAAGGAAATTTTCAAGGAAGACAAGAAGCTCGATATCAACATTACCAATGAATAAGATGGAATACTCATCAATATTCATGGAATAGGGCATCACAAAACTAGTATTCAAGAAGACATTATAAGAAAAGAACAACTACTACTAATTGGAGAAGTTACAACAAAAATACATGGAATCAAAGGAAAGAAAATGATGCAATAATCAATCATCAAGGATTAAGAGTGAAAAGAATCAAGTTTGGATGGATTTATCCTTTTTTGATGCAACAATATTGTTCAAGGCTTTGAATGTCATATCGAATCATGTCCTCAAACTTATCTAGTCGATGCCATTTACAAAAGATTGTTCATTATATAAAAATAGTTTCTCATTGCCTATGCTTTGAGGACAAATAATTTTTTAGGGGAGGGGATTGTAATATACCTAAAGTACATTACATTTTTTATTATAATGTAATAAGTCAATATCAAGTAATAATAGTCATAGGATCCCCCGGATGGGGTGTCACCGAGGTCATCGCGCAAGTGGAAAAGTGGGAGGACACCTGACCACAACCCACTCAACACCTTGCCACTACACACCGCACTCCCGCCCAACATTTAACACCATTGATTTAACCTCTTGATCGACGTACCCCCATTAACAACTTCACACATAGCCAATTATGGATATGGCGCTCCAACTCGTTGAGGACGTTAATGCGATGGACTGGCCTCCCAACCAGTCCCATCGCAAGCTCTGGATCCATGGATTTTGTTCCACGTCGATGGATTCATTCGTTCATTTGCACACCTCGCCTCTCGCTCCTCGCAGTCCCATTTCGTTTTTCTCCACCTCTGGTTTGATTTTATCCCTCTGCTCTACCACCGGTTCGTGTTCATCCCTCCTCTCCACCTCTGGTTCGTTTTCTCCCCTCCTCTCCTGGTTTTCTTCCTGATGCCACGACAGAGAGGAAAATAAAAGCGTGGGGCAGCATGGTATAATGTGAGGGGTAGAGGCTCGCGAGGATGAGGTTGGAAAGCTTCTCAGAACTTGCCTCAAACTCCAGACTGTGCCTCCACTACGGAACTCCCTCCTCTATCCTCACCTTGGGCATGTAGAGTAGAGTGGTTTGACAGTTTGGGAAATTCCCTTGGCTTCGCACCCAAAATCAACCCAGAGCTTCCACCCATACACCAATATCCCTCCCGCCTACCCCCTCCCTCTGCTCCCCCCAGCCTAACCACCCCCCTCATTTCTTCTTCCTCCCCTCTCCCTTCTTCCGCCTCCCCACCTTATTCTTCTGATGCTCCACCTCCCTCTTCACTTCCACCCGCTTGTGCTCGATGCGATGAGCTCAAGAAATTGCAGAATTCTCTAGACCTTACCCAGAATTCAGTCTTTGAAGTCAAGCGCGACATTATAGAGCTGTTGAATAGCGATGATCGTCAGGAACATTGCGAAGAGCACTTGGAGACTCTTCTTTGTGCTCTCCTACACACCACTCTGGACACAGGGACTCCAACTAAGGACATTGCGCAAGATCCATAGAAGGAGTGAAGGTCAGGCCCTAGCTCAGGATGATTCCAGAGTTCACAGGTTTCACTAGTTTTTTGATGTTTCTAGACGGTTTATTTTCCTGGGTTCTAGCCCTGCGAGGCACCGTAGCTTCTAGGCTTAACACATATTTTTGTTACAGGACTTTTATTTCTCTTGTCACTATAATTGCATGGACAACTGTGAAATGTATGGACATGTGGAAACATTGGTTTCCCATCAGGGCGATGTTGCCATGGTCTCACTGTCTATCTCACCAGCTATAATTTTTGAACTCTATAAGGTTTTAATATATTTTTTCTAACTTACAAAAAAACAAAATAATAGTCATAGGATGATTATTATGTAATGCATCATTAATATGTAATAATGATAAGTCATTCCCTTTGCCAAGGACATGAATTATCACCCCTACATGTCTTTATATGCATGCTCATTGTATCTTGAGAAATTTCAATGAATAGTAAATCATAATTATTTATCCCTTGAGGAATATATGGATTCATCCTTGTTATAATGGATGCTCAAGTGAAGTGACCAATAATTTCTCTCTACTCACACATTATTTCTTTTGCAACATTCTTTTGGGGATAAAATCTCTAGTGGTTCAATAGTTCAAAGATACCTCCTTGAGTGAATAAAGTCACTATCCTTAGTTAGATTAAATTCCTAGTTTGGTTTCGATAATTGTAACATTTTTATGAAATCCTTAGGGTGAATAGAACATGAAACTTCAACTCTTCTTTGATTTCCATAACATCATGTTTGACTTTCAAGTGACCCACACACTAGGTGAGTATTTCTTTGAAACTAAATATCTTTGTAATACAACCCACCTATACTATAATAGAGGTCCACAACTTTTCCTCTCTTCTTTTCCAATTGGACATTTCCAAAAAAGTGCCTATAGATCATGGACCAATGCAAGCTCGTTTTTACCAAAGATAGAGAATTTACAGTGTCTCACACCCAAATCCCATTTTTTCTTCTAGGTGTCATTTGTTATGGTATTCAATCACTTAGAAGTTAGTTAAGATCTACTTGGTATAATGTGTCTTTAGGTAAAGTGTATTTATTTAGTGTTTTTCCTTAGTATACATATATAGTTATCTAACCCGACAGTCACACTATGTTTTAGACATAAAGTTATCCGATGGTTCATCTTCTCAATACTAACAACTATATTGATCCATGGATTAACACTCAATTGGTCCATAATCTTTATAGGGTCATTTGTTGACCCATCGATTGTGAGAAATTCATATGTCAAAAATTTTATTGCAAATGAACTCGACTAAGAATTAAATCTACTGCAAATGAACTTGACCAACCCCACTCTATTGTGATATCTATATCGACCTCCTCAATGTTGAATGCAAGTGGAAGATCTGAGTAATATTCCCTCCCAATCAACTAGTGTAGAATCTTTCACCACCGAAACTAATCAATCACTAGGGTTTCAACCCCAAGAAAGACATAAGAGATTTCTCCAAAGATGGATGAGTAAAAATGTAATACCCCCAGGTTAATCCCTAGTGTAATTGTAAATGTATGTTTATAGGCTAGTGGGCTAGGATATTAAAAGCCAGAGTGCCTATGTGATTATTAGGTCGGGGAGCCTGGATTTATAAAAGGCTACCGTGCCTATATTGTAATTTGTAATCATACTCACATTATTAACACAATACATCACTGCTATTGATGGACCAAACAAAACAAGATGGGGGGATAAACTCCACTAGAAATGGAAAGGGGGGGGATAAGAGTCTAGGAAAGGGGCTAAGATAAGGGGCCTTAAGCCCAATGAAATATTTTATTAATATTCCTTAAAGCCAAAGTATGGATATGAATATATCCTAAGTTTCAAAAGTGGGGACGAGAGAGTCCCTTATGTGCTAAGTGTCACATATGGAACATGGAAATACAATTTGGGGGATATAGTGTAATAATCTATTTTTTGCTAGGATTTGATCATAATTCCTTGATGATTTCATCCTTCATACATGAGAGTCATACCATGCAGTCGTACTGGATCGGGTAAGCTTGGAAGAATTTTCTGGGTAAAATGGGACTGAAGAGGTGGGTTGTCAGCCCCATGTTGCGGTTGAAGAGGTGGGTTGTCAGGCTCGTGTTCTGTCAAAGAGACAGGTTTTCAGGCCCGTGAGTAGTTTATCTGAGTGAGAAACTACTGGAAATTGTTCCCTGGTGCACTGGGAAATAGCTACAGGGCTCTGAGAATTCCTATCCAGCCTGTTGATGAAGTCCCAGAAGGGAAGTGGGGCAGTCGAAGGATTGTTGAGCAGAGAAGGGTAACAATTCATGGGTGGGACATGCATGTGGGGAATGGGATACTGTAGGCTAGTTGCAACAGTTCGACACCTTGGAAGGAGCAATTATGCTGATTATTAGACCTTAGATTGGCTTAGGATTCCCTTGGCCCTCGTAGACCTTAGCTTGGCTGAGTAGCGATGTGTACTTCCATGGTGTATAGGGCCATGGTGCTAGGTACACGGTGTCATGGAAAAACATGTGGTGAGTGAGCTGGCGCCACGGTGGGGCATTCACATGTCGGGCAGAACCATGAGCCATACCCGCAGAACTGCATTGTGGGGGGGGAGGGGGGATTCGATGTGGTTAGGCCAACCCTAGGAGGGGGGGTCACAATCCACCATTGTGCACCACGTCATCCGGGCCATATACTTGGTTATGTTTTTCGCTCCCTTCCCCCCTCGATTAATGATTGATAGGTTAGGGGGCCCACAATGTGACGTGGGCCGTCGATCGCCACTGACACCCACTGCACCATGGCCGTTGAATCCAAACGGAATGAAAATTGACATGTCGGGAAGTATGGGTGCGGGATGGGGCCCTCCCATTCCCACGACTCAATAAAATACTTCCACACGACAACTAGATGGTGGGGCTGAAAGGTAAGGTGAGCACACCAAGAAATAAAGGAAAGAGAAGGAGAGAAGGAGGTAAGGGCCGATAGGTCAAGGACACAATGGTTAGAAGATGACGGGGAGCCACTCCAAAATTTCAAGTGGACTTGGGATGCCATGTCATCATATGATTCAACACAATTCATATAAATTTCACATAAATTATTAAAAATTACTGGACATTTATAGTTCTTTTTAGGGGTTTTGCTTACAGGCCATTTTCATAGGCCTAAATGACATTTTTGAGATATCGAATTTGAAATTATATGTCCTTTTAGGACACATAGTTTCTACATCTTGAATATTAGAGCTCAGAGAGAGATTTCTAATAGTGTAAACCATTCGTCAAACGAAGTTAGAATGAGAGAGTTACATGCCAAATAGTGGAGGGTAAATTTTAAGCCCTAGTTAACTTCTAGGGACCATAACTTCTTGCTTCAGAATCATATTGAGGCACATGAGAATTATGTAGAAATATCGTGAGCCATAGAAGACATCCATGGAGCTAAATTAAAATTCCGGGTGCATAGAAATGTATAAGAGGGCATAGAAGGTGCATGTAGCATTCAAGGCCAAAATTATTAATTGCCCTGAAACTTCAGTAGGTTGTATCTAATATCCTGGAGCTTAGATAAAGATGAAACTTGGAAAAATTGTTCATGATATGGTCATGAAGGAACCAAATTGATATCCTATCAAAATTTCCAAAGGAGCAAGTACAAGGAAGCTTAAGCACAATTAACAATTGCACCCGATGGAAGCAATTTTTGAGCAATAATCGAATGCTTATAACTTTCTGCTCAAAAATCAGAATTGAGCAAGAAAGTAGTCATTGGAAAGGTATTGGATAGAGGAGTCCATGTAATCACCTAAAATTGTGAGATGATCAACAAAAATTCATAGGAATTCAGAAAGATATTTCTGGTGACCATAAAGGGGAAAACTTGTGCATATGTTACCAAACTTGTGTATTGTGGTTTTAGCTAACAAATGTTGTTGTATGCTTTCTTTAACCCGATTTTTTTAGAATTGTTATTTTATATAATAAATGTGTTGCAAGAAGAGATTAAATTTTATGATAAACAAATAAAATTGTATTTAACAAAGTGGTATATTCAGGTATGAGGAACAAGGTAGGGTAAGTTCTTCAAAATATGGAATGATTGTGTGGGGAAACTACCGACTGAAGATATCTATACTCAGTGAGTAATATAGAAGACTTTAACTGGAACTATGATTTGGAAAATAATTCAATATGACAAATATGCATACCAATTAGGGATGCTGAGTAAGAGAGAGATCGTCTATGTTTCATGATAAAGCACGAGTAATGAGTATGCATAAAACTACGACCATGGAAGTTTGGAGAGATGATTTTCATAACAAGTGAGAGGGTTGAAATTTGGTTAAAGATAAGCACAGGTACTCAAGGAAAGAGTTCTATGACAAAAATATTTTACAATATGATCAAAGGTAAAGACTAAAGAATGATAAGGTATGGGTCTTAGTGCAACCATGAAGACTTGAGAAGGTAAGGAGATATAAATTTATGTGTACATGTAACTACTACAAGAAAATCACCGATGCTAATTAGAGAGGAATCAAGATGCAAAAGTAAAGTATGTATTGGATGAAGTAATGAAAGAAAATCACCCTAAAGGATTCCAATGTACAGATAAAGAAATACAATGTGGTCAGATCTATTCTAAAGAGATTGATCATCATAATGATAGTATTCTGATAAAGAAAGACACATTATATCCATGGAGATGAGGTGTGTTATCTCCAGGGATCAAGTATGTAGTTCTGCAACTATGTCTCCATTATTCTTATCAGAGTAGTGTAGTGGAAGCGTGGTATAAATGTTAGAACTTTAAAGGTGAAAAAATGAAGGTTCATGTAAGCTAAAGAGTTCCAACAATGATGCCTTATGTGCAAAGTGATGCTAGAAGTGTGAAACCATATTTTGGGGGAAGGAATTACATAAATTTAAGTGCATTCCAGAATTGGACTAAGATCATGAGTAGCTGGAGAGAGTAGAAGAAAGTACTCCTAGGTGGATACCTATTTATTTGAGGATTATGGCAGCACATAAAGAATTAAGACATCAATAAAATGAAGATTGAGAATGAATGTAGAGAATTTTGGGTGCATTTCAAAGGTGTTGAGTACATGCCCAAGGTAAATTAAAATGTTAATCCAAAAGGATTCAAGCATGGCCATGATTTTCTAAAGGGAAATCAATAAGGAACCATGAGGAAGAAAATGGATCTATGTTGACTTAGTATGCAGAAGAGAGGGTACCTGACGTAACCCATATCAAATGGAAAAGAGTTATTGGTGATATTCCAGGAGATTGAAAGTATCACTATAATTTATGGTGGAAAACAAAAGCAATGTTAATTACTTCTAGTTAATTCTATGTACAATACGATTTCTGTGGGAGGGATTGTTTAGAAGATTCGAAGGAACCATATTATTGACAATCAGAGGTTGACGTTTTGAGTCCATATCAGGACCCATATTCAGGACATTTTTGTAGAAACCCCCCCTTTTTTATAAACTAAAACAACTGTTAAATGTCTTGAAGATGGGCCCTGATATGGACTCGAAACGTTGACCTCCGATTGTCATTACTGTGGTTCCTCTGAATCTTCTAAATAATTCTATGTAGATGGAGAAGAAGACATATGCACAACATTGCGATAGGATGGAGTATTGGCTATGTAAGTCATGTTTGAGGCTGGTGGCTAAGAAAAGATAAGGGAAAGTGCAAGAAACCATAAGAGCTGCAGTGAATCATAAAGGAACAAGTTGAAACAATTTGGTCCAATAAAGTAAGTGAATGTTGAAGAACCAAAATCAATAACAAAGCATGGTTGGATATGTAATTTGGTCATGGATGTGTTGGGTTAGAGAGATCCAAAAAATAATGAATATGTTATGACCCAAGGGGAGCATATATGGGGCTAAATGTATATGATATGACCCCAAGGGGGGGAATATATGGGCCTAAATGTACATGTAATGGTAAAGGGGCCTCATGTGCAAGTGTGAATAGGTATATATAGAGGTCATGCATTCATTATTATGACATGTGAATTGTGATGTATAACGATATTTGGTTACGAGGAGGGGGTTCCCCTATTCTTTAAGGAGTTATTGTGTAACTTATCTATCTTGGATTTGTGCTCCATGCTAACATTTTGTACATGGTGTGTAATTATATTATTTTATGATATTATGAGCATTTGGATCATTACATTTGGTATCAAAGCACTGATCCTAGGGTTTTGCTTCCTCAATACAATCATTTTGGAATTTTTTCTATAACATTTTCTAGGATCCACTTCAGAAGGAAAAACCTGGAGGATATTGAGAAGACTTATCAGAGTACATGTGGTATTAATTTAAGCTTCTGGGTCATTGTACTTTCAGATATACACTCTATGTAAGCTAAGGTTTTTGACTAGTCCTATAACTAGTCTTAAACATGTGTTATGGGTAAAAGAATCATAACTTATTCATAGAAGATCCACATTCCATGAGACCAATTTCATTGGAACAAGTACATTCCATAGTAGTACAATTTTTAGAATCAGATATCAAATATTATGCATGTGGCACTCTGTACAATTTCACTCTCCTCGAAAGGAAAAAAACCAACAAGGTGTGGGGAAGTTACCATAACTTCCACTTGGCACATTCAATTTTGGTTAGACCTATGGAATTGAAAATAAGACATTTTAGAGTACTATAGGTCATAATTTTAGACTAAAAAGGTCCAAAATTGCATAGATACATCAAAAGAAAGGTCGGCTAGGAGGACATACTCCAAATTAGGGTTTCAAAGGTATGTTCACTTAAAACTATCATAACTTTTGATTAGAATTTCCGATTGAGATGATTCAAAATCCATTGGAAAGAGAAAAAAATATAAGAGCATATTGGAACACGGATTACAACTATTTGAGATATTTATCCTTAATATACTGAGGTTAGAAGTTTATGTTTGAGTTATATCTCAATTAAGAATCAATGACAATACCTAACTTTAGTGGAGATGAAGATAATGATGAAATCAGTCTCGGGGAATGGTTGATAATGATAAAGAAAAATTGCAAGAATCCTTTTGGGGCAATTTTTTGTTTGAATGGTGAAGCTGGTAAGTGGTGGTATAGCTTTGACGAAGGTACTAGAAGAAGCACCACATGGGAAGTATTTGAAGAATTGTTCTCAAATAAATGGATCAAGGATAAAAAAATGGAGGAGAGGCATAAAATTAAAGTGGAATTAAAATAATCGAAAGAAAATGTCTCCAAATTTCAAAAGGATAATGAAGAGATAAGAAAATGTATCACAAAGAAAAAAAATGAGTTCGCCAAGTTGCAATCCCTTAATGAATCACTCATTAAGGAGATTAATAACCTAAAAAAAGAAAAGAGTAGAAAAACAAAGTGGGAAAATGATGATTCAAGAGAATAATTTAAAAATAAAGAAGAAGAGATATGCAGATTATGAAACCATAATAGAAAATTACTAGATGAGGTTAAGAGATTAAAAGAAGAAAATAAGCATTGTCAAAATCAAGAAAAAGAAAGGATCTTGGATGGAGAATCTACCAAAATACTTGAAGAGGAAATTTGCAAGAACGTTGAAGAATCCCTAAATATTGATGAGGTAAAATCATAAATGCAATCTAGAATTAAAGAAGGACGTCAACATTTGATAAATGGGGTGACATTGCAACTTCAAAAAGAGAAACAAGACAAGATTCATGAAGGTCACCAAAAGATACTTGAAGAAGTTGAACTCCATCTAGAGGATGTACATGCCAAATATGATGGTATTATATCCAAGGCTAGAGTAATCAAAGACCACATAAAGAATATTGAGGATGCCATTGTCTTTGAAAATAAGATAGATGAAATGGGTGTCCAAAATGATGAAAAACCATCAAATGTTAAACCATATCAACACCCTCATTATCAGGAAATATTTCAAGGAAGACAAGAATATCAATATTATCATTACCAAGGAAGAATATGGAATACTCATCAATCACTACTACATATTGAAAAAATTGTGACGAACTACTTGCAACAAAAGTATCATTTCGTTGCAAAAATGAAGATAAATATTTAAATTTGTCTTTTTTTTTTTTTAATCATCTCGCGTTTGTCGCATGGGCGACGACACAAAGATTACTATTGCATCGTTCAAAGTCACCCAACTATTTGACAAATTCAATATTGACTTGGTCAATGCTCGTCACAGAGTTCGTCGCATGGGCGGTGACACAAAGATTACCATTGTACTATTCAAACAATCACCCAACTATTTGAAAAAGTCAATATTGACTTGATCAACGTTCATCAAAATGGAGACGGAATAAAATATATAAATACTTAAAAAGTTAGTGATGTTGCGACAATATTTCTATAACAACGACGGTTTCGAAAAGGTATTTTTGTGCATAAGAATAATGGAAAAAAATATTAGAGGTGGGAAAAAAAGTAAAGACGATGAAAAGAGTGATAGTAGATGTTATTTCCCTTGCAAAAAATGTAGTTTTACATGTCCCGTAAGAATTTTAATAGCAACAGCTAAAAAACATTGTAGGAAATATGGGCACACTGATGGGGGATCGAATGAATATCATCCCATGGTAATTAGATATATATTCATTATATATATATTGTTTGAATATTTGCTATACACACTAATTTTGCATGATTGTTTGTAATTATAAAGTTAGAGTTTCCCCTTAACTTTCTGTAAAATGCTGCACCAAGTAATAGTAGAAGTGATGTTGTAAAAGTTGAGGAACATGAAGCAAATGAGGATCTCATGGAAGAAGATGATGGGACAAATCAAGTTAATGATCCCATGGAAAAAGATGATGGGACAAATAAAAAGATCGAAGATTTGTTTTCTCAGTTAGATGAGGATGGGGACTGTGGTGGTATTTATGGTGGACCTCTATTAGAAAAGGCAAATAAACAACTTTATAAAGGCTCAAGATCAAATCTTCTCTCAACTACATTTTTGTTGGTGAACTTAAAGGTTATGAATCATTTGTCAAACACCTGCATGACACAGATACCAAGGTATGTAATATGTTTCATCTCATATACATAAATGTTGACTTTTATATATTTTTTCTAGTGTTAATTAATGTGTAAAATAAGAATGCAATATTTACGATTAATATTCTTTACATTAACTAGTAATTATTTGTTATGTTGTAGATTGTTAAGTGAATTTTTGTTACCATCTTCAAATATTTTACCTCGCACATATTGAGATTTGCATGCCATTATGAAAGACATTGTAATGGAGTATCAAACTATAGATGCATGTCCTAATGGTCATATTATATATTATGGAAAACATGCGTCAAAAACACAATGCCCACAATGTCTTATCAGTAGATATCAAACCGATCAAGTAAAAAAAAAGGTGCCTTGAAAGGTTCTTCATCATATTCCCATAATTCCACGTTTGCAGCGATTTTTCAGGTGTGAAAGCATAACACAATTTATGGATTACTATGCAAGAAACAAAAGTGGAGATGGTGTTCTTCGAATGCTTACAAATGGTTATGCATTTAGGGAAATTGAAGAAAATGGGTAGATTTCAAAGATGAACCTTGTAATGTTAGGATTTCATAATTGGCAGCTAACGATGTTAATCCATTCAGAGAGATTAGGTCTATTTACTCATTGTGGCCTATTTTGTTATCAACAATAACATTCCTCCTTGTATGTCAATAAAGAGGGAACACATAATGTTGACAATGATTGTTCTAGGTTTTTGTTTACATTAATTTTTGAATGTAACATTTTCATTTGTTTCTTTTTTTGCATAATATCTTTTGTTTATTTATTTACTTATATATACACATCATGGTAATAATTATGTGTAATTTCAAAAAATTAGGTAAGTACCAAGTTAAATATAAAAATGTATATATCGAGCCTCTTATTGACGAGCTACTAAAGTTATGGGCCGCCATCACTATGTATGACATTTGTAAACCAATTGGGGAGAAGAAATTTCAATTCTGTGGAATACTTGTATGGACAATTCATGATGCCCCAGGACTAACACATTTTTATGGTATGTAGCATTCTGTTTCACTTTAATACTATATAATTTTTTAAAGATATCATGTATGTTTTTTAAATAATCCCATCACATAATTGACATTAATCCATATGGCGTTGCAAGTCTTCAAACAAAGGGTAAATTTGCATGTCCAGATTTTGGTTCTAATATGAAGTATCATCATTCAAATTTTTTAGGAAAGGCGGTGTTTGATGAGTATAGGCACCTCCTCCCTAAGAACCATATGTATTGTACGACTGAAAAACATCTTTTCAATGGGAAAGAGGAGACTGGATTAAAACCAAGAAGAATGACACCTCACATATGGAGGTTGGAATATAATAGGAATCATCAAGGTACACAATTTCTTTATGTATTGTATATGTAATGTTTTGAATTTTTATTTTAATAATCATTGAATTTATTTTATTGTATTTGAATTGTTGTGATTTCTTTTATGCTTCGTGCTGAAGGCTACCATCATGAAGGTGTTAATAATGGGATTCCACGAGGAATGAAATGTTATCCCACTCAATTCATGAGGTTTCCCTACTATGAGGAGCTAAAAATAGCTCATTTTTTTGATACAATTCATATCGGGAAGAATGTGACATAAACATTATGGTGAATCATAGATGGTCAGAGCGATAAAGAAAAAAATTTGTCAAAATTTGTACTGACATTCAGGAAGCCAATCATGCAATGTGAAGTGTGATCCGATAAAATAACGATGTATATCGAAATAATTACCTTCCATGGTTATTAATAGAGCAACAAAACAATGATGTAAAAGAGGTCATTCAAAGAATTAAATTTCCCACAGGTTTTGCTTCAAACATAAATAATATTTTAATGAAGAAAGGTGAATTTTGTGGGGCAAAAACACATGATTGACATACATTCATTAAGGTAATAATTTTGATATACATATTTATATATTGGTCATATACATCTTTTAAGTTTTTTTTTTTTAATCTACTTTGGTCGAAACAAATAATGATTCATTTCTTTTTTATATAGTATGTTCTACCGCTATCTCTCCCAAATGACCATGGCATCACAAAACCATTATTCCAAAAGATATTATTATAGAACCAAATCTACTACAAATTGGAGAAGATTGAACAATGATACATGGAATAAAGGGAAATAAAATCATGTGAAAACCAGACACCAAGGATTACGACCGAAAATAATTGATTTTGGATGGATGGATCATCATCAATGGAAGGAAGAAACCAGGAACATAAGAAAAGCATATTACTTGGTTTCATCACATGTGAAGCCTTTAATTGTAAATCTTTGAGGACAACGATTTTTGAAGGAGGGTATTATGTTATGACCCAAGGGGAGAATATATGGGGCTAAATGTATATGATATGACCCCAAGGGGGGGCATATATGGGCCTAAATGTACATGTAACATGTAAATATATATGTAATATGGTTGCCTAATGGTAAATGGGCCTCATGTGAAAGTGTGAATAGGTATATATAGAGGTAATGTATTCATTATTGTGACATGTGAATTGTGATGTATAAAGGTATTTGGTTATTTGGAGGGGGTTCCCCTATTCTTTAAGGAGTTATTATGTAACTTATGTATATTGGAGTTGTGCTCCATTCTCAAATTTTGTGCATGGTGTGTACTTCTGTTATTTTATGATATTATGAGCATTTGGATCATTACAGAATACTGAATTTTAATATCAACATAATATATGGATGAAAATGTACAAAGTGGCCAAGAGTGGATTGGCTACAAAAAGTGCTCAGGAAAAAATAATCATGTGTAGTATAGTGAGAACACAAGAGGGATGCAAGAATTCCGGAAAATTGAGGACAACCAGGACACAACAAAGATAATTGTGAATGATGGTAGAAGTTGCTGCAATTACTATAGCAACAATTATGATGTGGCATGCTGAACAACCTTAGCACAGGAAATTGGAATGAAAACACATTTATGAGCATGTTAAAGATGCATTTTAGTACATATAAATATGTAGTAATGCATATATATATATATATATATATATATATATATATATATAACATGTTAAGACTAGGAGTAGTCTATTGTTATGTATATGAAGATGAAAGTTGCTAATGATGGTTGTTGTGCCAAGAAGGAGGGAGTTATTGTATGGCTGCAAGTGTTGTCGATAATGTTGCTTCATATGGAAGACATCCATATGAAGAAAGCTGCTACTGATACTAGATTTTCAGGTAGCATCAAATTCATTTAATGACATCTATGCAGATATGAATTTTATGAATTTATGTTACATAATTGTTGAAAGGAATTTAGGTAAGAATTTCCTCAACCAGAATTTGTTTTATACAATGACATTATTGTATAATTTTAATGCATTGATTGAAATAAGATACCACTAGGTGTGGTAAAGGATGAAGGCCTGTGATAATTATAAAAATTGTTATCTTTTGAATGCATACATGCGATATAATAACATGTCATGAATTTGTTGGTTATGGGTTGATAACCAAAGCAATAAAAATGTATGACCCTGTTATAGGTATGAATTTCAGTAAAGCTAGTCATGAATGAGACCATGACATGACTGGACATGGAAAGGTTATAGTGCCACAAAATTGTCCAAGGAAACTTCCTACTTATAACTAATGTTTGGAATGCAACCTTTTTTCTAACACTAAATAGCACCATAGAAGTTTATTCTTGGTGTAGTGTTTGGGTAAAAAATGAAGGCATCCAAATGGTTGAGCAAATAATAGGAAGTGTATGGATGATGTGTCGAGGCATTGGCCAGACCTTCCAATTTACCATGGTGGGATTAATGACTTAGATAACTGGAATTATGAAATCAATGCAAGGGTGCATTGAATAGAGATGCATAGAGGGTTTCACTCATGCATAGTGTGTAAGTGGTAGAGTTGCACTCATACATGATAGAGTTGTTTACACTTGAATGTATTTGTTGAATGCATATATGCATATATGATATTTAATGGGAATGAGTATGCTAACAACTGAAATGATACAATTGTTACTGACTCTTGGAGCTGAGAACATTTCAAGGCTGTTAGATATTACAACAAGAGATTTATAAGTTAAAGTAGTCACATAAGGATGGACTATAGGAAATCTTTGTCAGAGGAACATAGAAATTTTTTGGATGCTGATAATATATATGCAGAGAATGATAATTTCATTCTAATTAATAAATATATTGTTGGTTGTGATTGAATTGTTAAGTGTAAATAATTCTAAGATCACTTTGTACCCTTTTAAAATTGTTACAATACAAGTATATGGTATAATATACAGGAAGCTCTAATAATGTGTTGGATGAATGCAAGATAACAACATTGCAGGAAAGTGGTCTCAAGTATGGCACTGCAGGAAGCCATAATAGAGATTGATGCATGTTGTTGCAACAATCAAGAAAATTATGATATGGAACCTCATGCTCGGGAAAAACTTTGAATTTCCTTATAAAAATAGTTCTTATTTTTATATGGAAATTTTATAATATTGTCTCATAATGACTATATGTGTGTGATACAAATGAGATAATATTTATTAAAGCTGGAATGCTTGGGAAGAATGGATACTATCGGGACATTGGAGCCTTAAATTGCAGATACATATTTGAGAGTTTGGTAATGAGATGACACTCTCCTTATGTGTGGAAGCCTTGGAAAGATGGATCACTGAGGGACTGTACATCAGTGAAAGGATTCTTGAGCCTGAAAGGGTGAGTGAAACAAGGAAGAGGTGACTCAAGAATTCCATAGTGAGCATAACTATTGCTTGAAACAACTTTATGGAATAGAGAAAATGAATTCCAACTGAAGTATGAAGACATGAATTGGGTGTATGGAGATTTTTGAAGAATTTTGAATGTATATTGTATAAAATTCACTAAGGACAATGCATAAATAAGGGGGAGGGGAATGTAATACCCCAAGGTTAATCCCCAATGTAATTGTAAACATATGTTTATAGGTTGGTGATCTAGGATATTATAGGCCATAGTTCCTATGTGATTATTAGGTCGAGGAGCCTGAATTGCTAAAAGTCCAGCGTGCCTATATTTTAATTTGTAATATTACTCACATTATTAATAAAATACATCACTATTGCAGATTGACCAAACGAAAAAATATGGGGGGACAAACTCCACTAGAAAAGGGATAGTGGGAGGGGACTAAGAGTCTAGGAAATGGGCTAAGATAAGGAGGCTTAAGCCCAATGGGATATTATATTAATATTCATTGAAGAAAAAGTATGGATATGAATATATCCTAAGTTTCAAAAGTGGGGACACATGTCACATATGGCACATGTAGATATAATTTGTAGGATATAGTGTAATTCCCCATCTTTTGCTAGGATTTGATCATCATTCCTTGATGATTTCACCCTCCATACATGAGAATCGTACCATGCAGTTGTACCTGGATTGGGAAAGCTTGGAATTATTTTCTGGGTAAAATGGGACTGAAGAGGCGGGTTGTCAGGCCCATGTTGCTGCTGAAGAGGTGGGTTGTCATGCTCATGCTGCTGTTGAAGAGGCGGGTTTTCATGCCGATGTGTTGTCAAAGAGGTAGGTTGTCAGGCTTGTGAGTAGTTTCTCTGGGTGAGGAACTACTGGAAATTGTTCCCTGGTGTGCTGGGAAATAGCTACAGGACTCTGAGACTTCCTGTCCAGCCTATTACTGAATCCCTAGAAGGGAAGTGGGGAAACCAAAGGACTATTGAGAATATAAGGGACACACATCCTGGGGTGGGACAAACATGTGGGGAATGAGAGACTGTAGGCTAGTTGCAGCAGTTGAGCACCTTGGAACGAGTAATTCTGTTGATTATTTGACCTTATCCTGTCTTAAGATTCCCTTGGCCTCGATAGAGTTTATCCCCAGCTCGGGGGTGACCCACTACTGATATTTAGGAGCAATGTGGTCTATGGCTGGGAGGAACGTGGAAGGTCTGCATGCAGTTGGTGTTTAATCAACATAAGATAAGTGTCTCTATGTGTTTGTGTAAATATTGTGTTATGAATTATGATGTTATGTTATGGAATCTCTATTATTAACTTTGTTTATGAAATTTTATTACATGATGTTATTACTCTCTGTAACTCTAATTATGTGCATAACATTTAGTAAATTATTGGTATCAGAAGTCAAAATTTTGATGTGGCATTGCCCAACATGGAGTTGGGGATGTTACAAAAAATGATCAATAATAATGAGAGAAATGAGCTCCCATCTCTATTTTATCCCCCTTTTCCCTTTCTCCACTCATTAAAATTAATTTAGTGAATTTATAAGGTTTTATTCATATTATTCTCCAAGTCACTTTTTAATTACGCAATGTATTTTTATAATGTTGTTTTTTCCTCCAAATGACATTAAATAATTAATCTATTAATTCCGTTTTTAATTAATTATAGCCTACGAGAATAAAATATGCTACTAAGTCATCCCCCTAGAACGATCACTTGGAAAGGGACATTACAGTCCTCCCTTCCTGAGATTGCTTTCCTTTAAGAAACTACAAACTAGGATGTTGCAAAATCTGGTCTTCCTCTCACATGGAATCCTCTACTGGAAAGTATTTCCACATGATAAGGAACTCTTTGATGACCCTGCTCCTCAATATCCTCTCCTTGACACCCAATATATCCTCAGGAATCAATACTAATTGTCTTTCCTCATCCAGCGGGAGTAACTTTGTTGAAGTGGTGACCTGATTACCTATTTCCTTTTCGAGGCATGATACATGAAAGAAATTGTGAATCTTACTCCCTTTTGGAAGCTCAATATCATAATCTACTTCTCCAACTCTCCATATTTCCCTATATGGACCATAAAAACAGGGCTTCAACTTTTCTGCACCACTTTCCTTCAACGAAGATTGTCTGTAATGATGCAACCTCAGAAATACGAAGTCTCCTACCTCAAAGCTGCACTCAATCCTATGCCTGTCTACATATATCTTCTGTTGATTCTTGGTTGTCTGCATGTTTTTCTTAAAGGCCTTAAGTATTTCATGGTTCTTTTGTATCCAATCCTTGGATTTGGGAGCCATGCTACCCCCAAACACCAAATCCACAAATGAAGGAGCATCATAGCTGTACAATGCTCGGAATGGGGTCATACAAAAAAACATGTGGCAAGTGGTGTTACATAAATGGTCCCTATTGTATTCTAGGGGAAAGTATGACAAGTTACCGATATATCCTTACACAAAGCATTACACACTACAACATTATATACAAGAGAACAAAAACATATAGAAGAGCATACACAAATGGAGGAGAACCATCAATACATTTTATTATATATAAGTCCATAACAACCTCTATCTTTCCATTACATGATAGTGTGTGTGTGTGACATATAGCTACTAGTCAGTTACATTTCTTAACCGGTCGGTTGACACTAACTATTTGTTTTATTGACTTCCTAACCGACTATTACAGTCGACTTGGCTAGTCGAATGGCAGGTCTAGATGGCGGGGCTGACTAGCCCCTACAACATCTCCCCCCTCCTCAATTATTTGCTCGTCCCGAGCAAGAGGGGAGTGTGAAAAAGTAAAAAAAAATCTGTTATCTCCTCTTTGAGGTTATTAAAAAATGAGAGAGAGAAGAGAAGAAGAAGAAAATGTCGTTGCAAGGATTTACCAAAGCCGAGTTTCTTTTTTCACGCCTTGTCTGATGGATGAACTATCTGATCCTTTGCTAAAATCTACAGTTCCTTGGGTTCTTTAAGGGTGCTTGAAGTGTCGATATTGAACTAGAATCCTTATATTGTCTTCTAAAACTTGGCTTGTCAGACTATTACTTTCTTCTCTGGTGGTCTAACTTTTGACTTTTTTCTTTTCTAATATTACTATGTAAGAGTTGGAATGATTTGGGTTTACCACAACTGTCTGCATTAGGTCCTTTAGCACAAGTAACCTAAACTAGACTATGAATTCCATAACCTACCAGAGACTTGTACTCAACCATGGAATGGTTTGGGACTAGGCTAGTTGGAAGAACATCCAACATCTTCCACTCGACCTCCATCTTTCACTGATGACAAATGGATTGGATATCCTGCCCCAATTACTACTTCTAGCTGGTCAAATGATACAAATGCATGTTAGGAATAACTCTCCAATGCCCCTCTATGTTTGAGATTAAATGAACGGTTACCAAGAGGGACATTCCTTCCGTTACATAATGTTGATCATTTCCTCTTGATGTCTGTATCCAAGATGGCTGGTTGGATTTTCTCAGAGGCAGGAGGGGTTCAGGTGGATCATCGTATGTGATGCTTGTCATCAACATAACTTATTTTGGAAACTTAACTATTTGCAAGATATTTTTCCTTTGTGATATTGGTTGTCTTATAAAGGAGCTTGATTCTTGTCTGATGATGATGGGTAAGTATGTGAAGTGATTTTTGATATGCAAAAATATTATTCTTCCGTGACTGTGCATGTGCGGGACATTCTCACCATTCCTAGTTGTGTATGGTGTATGTAGAGGAAGACATTCGAAAGATATAGGGCCAACTTTCTTAATGGATTCTTCGAGATCTTCATTGGCCTATTGACGTATCCATTTTGTGAAAGATATATTTTTTCATACCTTTGTTTGATGTCACAGTGTCTTCATCATGGTTCTAAAGGAAGTTGATGGCTTCACATGTGTCCACGTAACTGTATGAGTTGTTCTCCACTATATTTCTTTTCTCTTCTTATTTTTTTCGCGACGAATATTTTGATGCATTCCATTTTATTTTTATTGTCTTTGTTTCTTTTTCCAACTTAAGTTGCCCCGATAGGTTTTCAAATTAGTTGAGTCTTACTCCTGCCTTTACAACAATTTTCACCAGTAGGATGTGAGGTTGCTATGTTCGATATCTTTTCAAATGGGCCCCATTGAATAATGTTTTGAAAGGGTTCCCTTGAAATGTTGCTAACTATATCGCTCCATTGGGTCAGATGTGTTCGACCACATATGGTACCAACCATGTAGTTTTTAATTTCTTTGGTTTTTCTTTGAGCTGTCTGTCATATAATAAAAACAAGTCTCCATTGTTGATGTCCTTTTTTATGACATGTCAGTCATGCCAGGATTATTGTTGGATTTTTTGGATTTCTTGATGCTATTGTGCCAACATTATTGCTTCTTCTAGTTGGTTAAGTTGATAGAATCACTGTTGTGTGTTAAGTCTATGGTCAAATTCCAGGGCGGAGGCTATGCGGCTTGCATTGACACAAAAATGTAGTGGGATTACAACTTCTTGACCATAAACTAATTTGAATGGTGTTTGACCAATTGATATTTTATATGTTGTTCTGTAATCCCATAGTACTACTAGAAATTTTTCATCCCAGTCGTCTCTGTCTAGTCCACATATTTTAGTTAGCCCCTTGTGTAGTGTTTTATTAAATTATTCGATTGCTCTGTTGGCATGTGGATGATACACAATCATTTTTCTATGATTGATTAGTAACTTTTTGAGTAGTAATTCAATTGATCTATTGATAAAGTGTGTTTTTTTATCACTGATTATTATCAAAGGACAACCAAATATGGTAATTATGTTTTCATAGATAAATTTTGTAGCTAATTCTTTTGTAAAATTCTCAACTGGTTTATCTTCTTCCCATTTGGTTAGATACTCAATGACTGTAATTATGTACTTTTATCCTAATATTTTAGATCTTGTTGGGAAGGGTCTGACAAAATAAATAGCCCAAATTTCAAATGGTAAACTCAGGTTTACTGAATGCAAGGGCATTTAATTTTTCCTTAATGGTCATTCCATCCTTTGACACTTGTCACATTTCTTTATTTTCTCTTGATAATATTTATGTAGTGTCATCCACCAAAGACTAGCTTGAAGGATTTTTCTTGTTGTTGTGTCGACTTGAAAATGCCCTCCTGTTGGGCCTATGTGTGCCTCAGAAATTGTGTCTTCTCGTTCATTCTCTAGTGCACATCTTCACAAAATATTATCTAGTCCTAATTTGTAAATGTATCCATTTACAAGGGTGAATGGAAAAACTTTCATTTCTAGGATATTCCATTTGTTGGATGGGAGGTCCTCAGGTGCTTTCCCATCTTCAAAAAAAATTGCAAGTTCCTCTAATTCCTTAGGGGATGCTTCCAACCTAAATAATTTTACGTCTGGTAGATCATTGTCTATCCCAATCAAATATTCTCCTGTCTCAAGTCGGGAAAGTTGATCCAAGATGACATTTTTCTTCCTGGTTTGGACTACTATCTCGAAGTCGAATTCTTGGAAGAGTAATAGCCAACAAAAAATCTTACCATGATGGATTGGTTTGTTGACTAAGTATTTCAAATCTTGATGATCAGTGAAAAATACAAAGGGATTCACTATGAGATAGTGTCTGAATTTTTGCAGGGAAAATATCATTGCTAAAGCTTCACGCTCCGTCATCGAGTAATTTTGTTCTTCTTTATTCATATTCTGGCTAGCATATGTGTTGGGATGGTTGACCATCTCATTGTACGACTGTGCTAAAACTGTGCTGACAACAACATTAGATGCATCGACATGTACATGAAAGTTTCTAGTCCAGTTGGGAAATATTAGTATTGGTGCTTCTACCAACTTCCTTTTTAATAGTTCAAAAGAGTTGTTACATTCCTAACTCCATTGAAATTCCACTTCTTTCTTTAGTAGCTCATCATTTGGAAAAGTAATATAAGAATAATGTTGAATGAACTTTTGATACTATCCAATGTGTCCAAGGAGGATTTTTATTTTTTTATGATTGACTGGAGGTTTTAAGTCGAGTATGATTTTTATATTGTCCATATTGACTTTGATGCCATCTTTTCATACAATTTGTCCCAATAGTATGCCTATTGGTGTGGTGAAGATTCATTTTTTTATATTCAAGGATAAGTGGATCTGTCTGCATCTCTCCAAAATCATTCGTAGCCATTGTATTTGATCCTTTAGGAGGATGTAGATAGTACAATCATCAAGGTATACAACCATTTTTTTTATAAATGTATCCTTGAAATGCCTTGACCAGTATCCTAGAGAAGACAACCGAGGTATTTTTTAGAACAAAGTGCATGACTTTGTATGCAAATGATCTAAACTTGGATACAAATGTAGTTTTTTCTTGATCTTATTTAGTGATTGGTACTTGATTGTATCCAGAGAATCCATCGATAATAAATGACATTCGTTCCTTGCAAATTTGTTGATGATCTTGTCAGCGTATGGTGTTGGAAATGGATCTGTTACTGTGATATTGTTTAATCCCCGAAAGTCGACACAAATTCTTAGCTTCTTGGGATTATGCTTCTTCAGTTGTACCACCATGGGAATTGCCCATTTTGACTTATTGATTGGATATATGATATTAGTATCTAGTATTGCCTCAATTTCATTTTGGATGATAGGCTTATATTTATGCGCTAATTTATATGGCCATTTTTGGTCAGACTTAGCTCAAGGAATTAGTTCAATTTTCATTTCACCCATATATTGTACTAATCCTTTCAAATATTTTTAACCTCTGGCAAAAGCATCATGATATTCTTTTAATAGGTTGAAATTTTCTAAGGTTTAATTTTTAGTCCAGTAGTCACATATTCTAGCCATTTTTGGTTGGTCATCTATTGAAATGTCAAATTCTTTGGTCTTTATTTTCTTATCCATCCATTCTGGTGATTTTGATTCATCTAATTGGCATTCTCCTTTGATGAATTTATGATAATTTGGTGGGAAGTTAGTCTTATATGTATCTTCTTTGTTCTCTTTCTCTTCCTTGGTCACAGTGTAAATTGTCTTGAAATGATTTTATGTACTTGGGTGCTTTTTCTTCCAACATAAGATTTGCGCCAGAAAACGTATATTTTCCATATCTATCCAACGAGCTATGACGATATTTGTGTCCTGAGTTTATATGAAATTACAAGTTGAGGTTGAGCCTTCATCGAATTCAGATTTTCCTCTTTCCTTCATCTCCTTGGGACTTGTTTTTTCTAAAACTATTTTGATTTCTTTTGCTGCTACTTGCAGAAGTGCCTCCTCTGATATGAATTCAAAGTATTCAACAAAGTTACTTTTGATTACGTTCCAGTCAAATGTATGTCCATACGATTCTTTGATCTTATACCATTTATGTGGTATGTCAGATAATTTATTCAAGAACATGTCTTTCCATACTTGTTCATCATGGTATCCTTATTTTTTCCATTCATTCTTGCATTGTTGAATGTGAGCTACTGGGTTGAACCCAGGTTTGAAAGTCGAGATGTCCAGGTTTGTTGATAATTGTTTTCCCCCAAATATTTTGACAAATTATAAAGTGGCAGTGTTCCATGATTGTAGTCGAGGTGCATGCATTTCCCACCATCAAGTGGCTTGACCCATGAAAGACTCGACTAGAATTTTAATTCTCTCCTGATCTCTAACCAACTTAGAAACTTCGTCGAAATGCATCGACATGGAGTTCGTTTCATTGAATCGCAGGGGTTTCCTTACATTTGTATGAGTTGGAATACGTGTTAGTGTTTTCTTTAACTTCCTTTCTGCCATGACGGGTACAACTTGTACTGAAAATCATGATTTATATATTGCTATTGGTATGGCTTCTATCGACCAACATTATTTTTCCTGAGCCTTGTAATTCTCCATTTTCCAGTTGTACAATTCTGTATCTGAATTTTTTCATATTGATAAGGGAGATCCGACTATGATTTCTCCTTCACTGTTTGGATCAACATTTTCTCTTTGCTCATTTATCACTTAATATAGTCATTTGGATTTCTGAGCTTCGTCCCATGTCTTGACCCAAGGTTTTCCTTTCTTTGGATCCAATGGGATTATAATTTTTCTTTCGCTTCCTTTCATTTTTATTTTATCTCTTTCGAGAGAGATTGTAGCTTGCATGTTTCTTCCCCAAGGTCTGTCAGATAATGAGGGATAGGAAGGAATGCCTTCGACTAAGTTGATTACTTCAAAATTGAATCTCGTCAGTATTCCCATTATGGATGTTATTGTTATTTTAAGGGTACTGATTGGTTTAAGGAACCTTTGATCTGCTAACTTCAGGAAATTCATGGTTGGTTGTAGTAGTGGTTTTCTGAGTCGAATCCATGTTTCCCTTGGGAGTATGTTTACTTGAGATCCAAAATTGACTATGAATTCCTTGATCATGTGGCCATCGATTTCAATATCGAGTTGTGGGTCGAAGTCATTGGTATGCATTTCTTCTGATAGCTGGCACATAATTTTAACAAACCTTTGGTTTTATTTATGTTTCCTTAGAATTTTTAGTAGGTCGATTGAGGGGCTGACCGACTGCTTTTCTTTTAGCAGTTGCATAAACTAATCTAAAACCATATTGAAAATGTTTGTATGTTATCCTTGGTTCCTTTTATCTTGTTTGATATTCTTGAAGAATTTCATCACTTCCCACATAAGTTTTTCCTATTGATCTGGATCAGGGTATATATGTCGATATCTCATTTGTCGACTTACTGGGTCTGGATAAATATACTCACTGACTCCAGAACACATTACTACATGAAGGTTATTTGAATTCAAAATCTCTTGTTTTGGAACTATGTGCAAGAGATTTACATTTCTTTTCTTCATAACGTTTTCTAGTACAATCAGACAGTCCACGAAAGAATAATATCCTACTCTACAAATATTACAGAAATTGAGATCAATTTTGTATTTGATTGGACAATTTGGGATTATATGACCATATTTCCAATAATTGAAGCAATAATAACATTCTCTACCACATCCTCTACTAAAATTTCTTCGTCCTCTACCTCGACCTTGGTAACCACCTCAACATCATTCTCTGTATCCATTTCCATTTGCTTGGTCGACATGCTGGTCGACCACTTACATGTGATATACTCAATGAATGTTCAGTATATTCTTTCCATTTAGTTGACATTATTGGGTAGAATGATTATTATCTTTGCATATATGACACCACTTGGGGCGTGCATTCCTTATATTGTGTGGGAAGTCTCTTGTTGCATGATTTGTTGAGGATTAAAAAATATCATAGTACGTTTTGATTTGGATGCGTCTGACTGCTGGGTCTAGGGAATCACTGAAATTGTAGTAATATTTTGTGTGACCCTCACTTGAACAAATTGTACACCAGAGTTCGTTGCATGCAATCAACATGTTTTAAACTAATTAATGTAGCTCTGTGAGCTTGTTTTCCAGTATTTTTTCAACAATTGTCGAAGATAAGGTGCCTTTGTCATCCATTTCAATTCACTTTGATTTTTTTAGTATGTCTTTGCATGATTGAAGATCATACATTCGAAGGGGAACTACGATATTTTGTAGTAATCCCTCTGTTGGGCTCTAAAGATGTACTAAAAGCAACCTTAGTCTGACATTAATTTATCAACCGAGGATTCGTCTTTTCTTTCAAGATTGTCAGCAAAGTCTATGCAGATAGTCATAGAGGTTTAAATCATGTAGATATTTCAGTTACAACAAATCTGAGTCTATCTAAATTACTGCAATAATCAAGTTCTTGACGCATTAACTACAAGATCTGAAACTAATAACTCAATCGAAAAAAATATATTCTGAACAATAACGTACCATGAATAAAAAAATCATTCAATTACTGAATTCATTCATCTATCTAAGAAACAACAATTTAGTCTACGAAAACACTTAATGAATCAATCTCTCAATGACTAATTAATCTATTGGAAAGGGACAACGATCTATTGAATAATAAGGAACAACAAATGTGAATTAAACAAAAGGAACAACAAATGAGAATTTAAATGAAAGGAATTCACAAGTGATAAATTGACAACAAATGGAAATGGAACAACAATCGATAATCTTCAAATGGAACATCTAGTCTTCTGCAAATGGAACATCACAACTAATTCCTAAAATAATCAACACATTAACAAGTCTATCTTAACTGTTGAAGGGAATATCAAATCACAACATTATAACATAATTGATAAGATTACAGATGAGACAGTAGCTCATGTTGACTGGGCCTAAGGTCTTCAGAAGATACTGCTACGAAAAACTCAGTACGCATAAATGATCAAAATGCTTGAAGATTCCATTAATTCCATAATTGATAAGTCATTTACAATGGGATTGCTGTACAAAGTGTCAACAATTAAGAGATCCAAATTCTTGGTTATCTCTCTATAGTTCACTATTATTTATATATTACAATGAAATAAGTAAATTAAGCTATCCCGAGGATCGAGAGATCCTTAGGATTTCTTTTACTATTTATGAAGATTGCAAGATAAAAATTCAATCTTCCTTTCAACCGTTTTGTGCCTAATTTCTTCGATCTTCAATGGTATGTGCATCTTCATGATCTTCTTAATTATCTTTAGTTAACAACAATTGCCCATTTCTGCATAAAATCAAAACAATTCAAACCAAAGTTCAAAAAATATCTAATATCATTTAATATTATTTCCTAAGAGATTTTTAATCATTTTCTTCCCTAATTAATTCAAATTAATATGAAAGTCAACAAAGAGTATATCACAAACCAAAGTAACAAGGATAATATTTATACCTTTTTCTCAACCCAACATACCCCCCAACTTACCTTTTTGCATGTCTTCCTAATATTTATTTCCTATGAGATTTGCGCTCTTTGTCCTGAACTTAACACTTAGAAGGGTCTTCTGCACACCCCTTGCGCTCCTTCATCAAGTCTAGAACTTAAGGAGTTCTCAGTCTCTTCTTGCCTCGCAGAGAGCCTATGTGTACATGTACTACCTCCCCTGAGCTTAACCGACTCCATCCTCTCGAGGACTTAGGGAAATTGGGAGTGTCAACGTGCACCCGTGAAAACTATGCCCAAGGTTGGCGAACTCACAGTCCCCTTATTTTAACTTAAGCCACCACAGGGCTCGGGCATTTATGTGTACAAATCAGACAATTCCATACTTGCTTAAATACACAATTTAACAAGAATAAAGAGATACAATATAACCATTAAGCAAACATGCACATCCCTAGGTCATTCACAGTATATCCAATTTTGTTACATAGTTACAACTCAATTTCACAGGGTATGAGGATACTTATCTATTACAGGTTGCATCCAACTAACTGATTGTGGGTGTGTTCATTTCCACCTAACCATAGGCTTAGAGGCATTCGTTCTTAGCACTCTGGCCACCCCCGTGCAAAGCCATGATATCACTAGGGAGCTATCCCATCTCTCAGAGACCTTCTCTCTGTCACAATGACCTTGAGAGGTTTATCAGATGCTTCCTCTGCATCAAGCTCGCGTTCGGGTCCTTCAGGTTGTGTTCTCCACACTTCCTTTTGGTTCGTGCATATTCTTTATGAGATTGGGCTCTCATCTCGTGTCTCTTCTCTTACTGTCTATGTATATGTATCTTACCTTCCTTCTTTAGGAAGGTTTCTGACCTATTCTGTTACTTCTGTTAGAAATAAG
This sequence comes from Picea engelmannii, assembly GCA_009831015.1. Lineage (NCBI taxonomy): Eukaryota > Viridiplantae > Streptophyta > Pinopsida > Pinales > Pinaceae > Picea > Picea engelmannii. The sequence continues at coordinate 80,646 of ML790712.1, forward strand.
ATCAGGTCTGCAGGTCTTTGTGGTAGTTCGAGCTGACAACCCATGTTTCCATTATGGGGGTGGTTGATTATTCAACCACCAGTCCTTTCCTTCATTAACCGGTTTCTTTCCTCTAGAGATATCATGGCTCGTACTTCAAGGCTTCACCCCCCAATGGTTGGTTATGAGAAATTTAACAATAATACATTTACATCATCCACATGCCTTAGCATGGAAATCCTATTTTATGATTAATTACAAGCTAGGGGAAACATGGGTGTTACAATCCCCCCCCCTTAAAGGAACACCGTCCTCAGTGTTCATTCTCAAAAACACATGTCATGCCTTTCTCATTCAGTTGTTTCAGAAATCTTGATCCTTCTTTCTCGGTTAGGTCCCTTTTCAGACCCTTAATCTTCATCACCTGCTTTCAATAATTCTTGGACAACAAGCACATTAATCATAGTCTCATGCAAAAGCATTGCATAAAAATATCTAGGAAAATTTGCTAATCTTAGCACAACAATTATCTGCGCAGTTTGTGGATTTGTATCCACATGGTTGTCTTGTTATCCAGGCTCACTATTTTTCCTTGACATACCCATTGTGTGCATGATCCCAATCAATATTTTACAAGAACTATCAAGGTATCCTCTTCCTTATGATCACTCACCCTCCAGGCCCAGGCTTAGGCATCCCCTTCTCTACTATACAATCCATCGGGTGATCTATCTTGCCTTGCCAAGGTTTTCTCACACAGTAAGAATTCCAGAGACTTTATCGAGCCTTACAGTCGACGCGTCACTCAGAATTTCTCTTCCGAGGCATCCCTCCGGCTTGTGTTACCTCAACACAACATATTCTAGGCGATCATGGCTTACCACGGGGTTCTCATGGCTCAACAGTAGCCATTTTCATGCTTTTACAACTTGACAACCTTCATATGTCCTTTATGGACATATATTTTCTTCTCACCCGTATCACAGGCATACAAAAATTCATGAGACATCATCATAGATTTTAAATTTTAAATTTTCTTGTAAATCTGTCACCCACAGATTTCCAAATTCTGCATTTTGTTTTCATATTTGTTCCACACAGGAACCAGATTCATAATTATGAGACTTTCCTTCCCATAACGGGTTGGATCAGTAGGCAGTTGGTCTTCCTTATGGGCTTACAATGATGCCATATTCAAGACCCCTTTGCTTCCTACACTTTCAACTTCAATCATCCAAACAAATTGTTAGTTTCCCATGCTCATATATTTTTATTGCACCTTTATAACGTCATCACAAACAATTTCAGAATTGTGCATACTAACAATCAAAGTCACTTTATCAAAAAGGAAATACCATTCCTTGCAATTTGTCTCAGTATGAAATTGGTCTTCCTTATGGGATTACAATACTGCCATATCCAAGACCCATTTCCTCCTGCAATTTCAACATTCCTCAGCCAAACAAATTGTTAGTTTTCATGCACATTATATTTTTATTGCACCTTTATAACGTCATCACAAACAATTTTAGAATTGTGCATACTAACAATCAAATTCACTTTCTCAAAAAGGAAATACCATTCCTTGCAGTTTGGCTCAGTAGGAAATTGGTATTCCTTCTGGGCTTACAATATTGCCATATCCAAGACCCATTTCCTCCTGCAATTTCAACATTCCTCAGCCAAAAAAATTGTTAGTTTTCATGCACATTATATTTTCAAAATCAGGCATACTAACAATACAAGTCATTTTCATCTATTCAAGGATACAAAGAAAAAGGATACATCATCCCTTACCTATGCATCATTTCATCCTACCAAATTTTTCAGAATGTAATTCAGATATCAATTGACTTTAATGAATGTGCCAACATTCGGGGCCACATTCATACCCAATGCACCCTTGCATTGATTTTTAAGTTTCCCACACTTTACGACATGTGCTTTGCCATGGTGCATTGGAGCTTAGCCAATCTTTTCACCATATGGCTTAGTCATTTTCATTCATTCTTACATCAGAACCATACTTCCTTCCATAGGTAGATCATGATCCCAAAACAGTACACATGAAACTCAAAAGTTTTCAATGAATGCCTTTAAGCATTCCTCCTTCATTAATAACTAGGGTGCCAACACTCGTGGCCACCCAAATTTGGTTTTCTCTAACACCTATACAATGTAAGTAGAAATATTGGAAGGTCCTCCTTCCTCAATGGGAAATCCATTGTCTGTCCTTTATCCAAACATGCATTTACTTGAAGCAATTACATGCAATTTGCTAACTAGGAGCACCTTCATTCCCATAGAACCGGTCCCCGTGACCACAGTCTAACGTAGAGTGCTAAACTCTACCTTCCTTGACTGGACCAAGTGGACTTCGTTTTCTCCCCACGTGATTGAGATTTGTGACCTCAGCTCTTTTCGTTTCAAAGATATCCTTTCAACTCCCGTGTCCAAGCGTTATGATCCTGGATACACCCCTTGCCTGCAAATCGATGGTGCAGATCCATCTTTCCCCAAATATAATGGTTGCAAGGGATTGCAGAACCTCAACCATCTCATGATTTTATTCTCCTTCCGATCCCCACAATGAGTATGGGCCTTCCAATCTATGATCGGACCCCAAACTAAAAAAAACAACTATATTGAGTTTAAATTACGGGCACAGGCTTCACCGTTAACCCGTGTTCCCATTCGATCTCTGCAATGAATATGGGTCGTCGATCTTATTGCATGACTAGAATTTGATCCGATAACTCTAGTGGATCTTAAAATCTATCTGACGACTGTGATTGGTTTCCTTTCGATGAACGACTCATGTTCATTTTCTCTGTCAGGGTCTTGATTAACCTGATTCGATCAAGGTTTTATTTTGCAATCCTCATGATCTTGATCTATAGTTGATCGAAGGGATTTCTATGATCTCTTAGTAAAGGTTTTTGACCTTTTTAGTCAACAGAGATCATTTGGTTCAGATGCTGCTGCATCATACAATCAGTCTTCACTGCCAGAGGTTCACACCTCCAACATTTGGGTTTTCCTTCCAGAATAATACCCTACTTGGGTATCCATGGCATACAACTACCCTTTCAAAATTTCGTGCATAAGATGAGACAATAAAATATTTCATAAGGGATTCTCACCCAAATCTTTTCACACCTTGAGCTACATAAGAATGGACATTTTTATACATTTTCTTGGCTTCTAGCACCCTCTTTCTGATTTTTACCTCATCAACAATGCTTTAGAGGAATTTTCACAGTCCTGTCAACAATCTTTCGACTGCAGCCTTCCCATGGTCATCCTCTGCTTGAGGTTGCCCATTATTGGTAACTGTCTTACTCAATAGTTCCAATTCCTTTCTATACACAACATGCATCATTAGTTGTAATATCAATTAAAATGCATGTATCATAACATTCGAATCCATAAAACTTCTTCAAAATGTCCTAGCATATCTTTATGCACTTCATCACATTATCCTCAAGGGTTTCCATGAATGCAATACAAACAGTTCTCAATTGTTTCTGCAGCAATACAATCATCATCACTATGGTGTCAAAACATTTACTTTTATTAGTGAGTCAACGTTTTCATTCCAGAGGAAACATAACACATAGCAATAAAGGAGTTAGGGGCTCTCCCCTTCTTCTAATTCTTTCTACACCATCTGGGACTTTTCATCCCAGCTGAGTTATCTCTAAATGCCTCACTGCCTTTTCTTATCATGGCTCCCACCAATCCTATTCAATCAAACATACTCCTTTATTGATTCATTAGTCTTCTATTCATTACATGATGCTTTCAACATGTAATCCATGATTCTTATATATATATAACTGCTG
>ML790712.1:84497-101512 GCA_009831015.1 Picea engelmannii
TATATATATAAGCTTGTAGCTCACTGCTCAGTTTCTCAACAGTTATTAAGGTTGTGACTCTGACCTCCTGACAGAGTTTTCACACAGTTCTTCCATAGGGAAATCCCTCAGCATGCAACTTCCTTATTGCACGTCCATCACTATCCGTGATGGACTCAGCCTTGAGTTAACTTTAGCTGTTTACCAAATATTCCATAAGGAATATAAACATGCATCCTTGTCATGCACCCAAATTATGTATCCATACATATTCTAGTTTTGTTAACTTACATCCATGATCTACTTAACCACATTCATAATCCTAAGCCTACATATAGATGTCATAGGTATGTTTCACAACCCACATACATCTTTACCTTTAAGATCAATCAACTCAGGATTGTTCACAATCCTTCTCATGTGATCTTCAAAGGCATAATCATTTGCCTCTTATCATGACAACATAAAATCTTTGTTCATTTACCCTTTTATCTAATTATATTAGTATTCCATGAGGAAATGGAATACATTCCCCTCAAGATATTATTTGGAACAAAACTTTCATGACTCTTCAGAATGGACTCATCCATGCATCCATAGTGTTAGCGTCGGAAGTCACTCCTAGATTGCTATCAGGAGTAGAGCCCGACGCCCATCAGTTTTGTGTCACGGTTTGTTTATAGATGGGGTGACCGAATGGAAGCCAACTCAAAATGATATCATTCCAACTCCAAACTAGGCCAGGCATGCATAGGTGAGTGAGATCTTAATAAACTTCAGACAGTGAGTCGTAGTAAAGGGTGGACAGATGGAAGACTTATATGGAAAGAGTGTGAAGGTCTGTTACAAATGACAGGTTCCTAACAGACTGTAGAAGAAGGCATCCAAACGCAAGGTCTTCTTGCACTTGAATACAAAACACCAGAGAATACAATAATGCAACGATAAATCATTGATCATAACAGAACTGCACTAATTTGTGCGACTCAGTCAATCACGAACTCTCTAAGCATGAGACGAAAATTAGATGGAGCGAGAAAAACTGTCTGTCATAAAACAAGATATTTCAAATACAGATGCATATCCAACAAACTAGAATGTCTGTTAAACTTTACAGTCGGGAGCTCTGCTCTACCATCCCCCCCTACAAAAATGGCAGAAATGCCTACATATACTTGGAACTGGCTCAGGCGCTGAAGGCGCGATCATATCACGAACTCAATGCCTGATATTGAGGAGCTTATCTATTAGGATGGGCTGTCCGTCTGCCTCAATCAAATCTGCCCTCTGCTTCCCTATCACACGCCTCTTTAATTCAGCATGGTCTGCGCCAGGGGGTAGCTGAGCCCTTTGAATATTGAACTGGCGTGTGCATGCTTCCCTGGTGAGTTGGAGGCTCGGCGTGGCTTTCCTGGAGAGAACCGGTATAAGGGACTTTCCTGGGTCAACTTCAGTTGGGTCCTTCATACTCTGTAATAAATGAGTGACGCGAGACTTCGCCCACCCTCTTTCTCCTTTTCTACTGAGTCGAAGCGGCTCTTTGGATCCTCAAGTGAAATCCTGACCCAGTCCACAGGTCTCTTCTCCTTTCCTCATGATCTCCTGAACTTCATCGAGACCTTTTCCCAACTCTGTATCGGGTTTCGGGGTTTCGCATTCCTCGTTGCCAAGAGTTCTTGACTCTTTGAACTCCCGATCATTGATTCTCCGATGAGCGCGTGTATGGGTTAGCCCTCCTGGCTATACTATGGTCCATGCCACCACCTCTTGTATGACCTGAGCTGAACCTCTGTCGGGGTTTCAGCATTTTTGATGTCTTGATACACAAGTCCCCGGGACTCGCGATCCCCTGAAACCCGATGGCTCATGGTTGTTGACACGTCAACGGTTCGTTCCCCGTCGTGAAAACCCACCACCTGTCTCCCACTATGGTTCTTACTCCGTCGGGAAATCGCGTATCATGATATCGCGATTCCCATTGTCATGCGCACGGGACTCTCAGTTCCCCGATTCCCGACTCTGCGGGATCTCTCGCCACGTGTCCTTGTTGACGGACGGTTTCGATTCAGTCGAGAAATCGCGGATCACGATTCATACATGCAAGAGCTTCTTGTCTTCGAAAACTCCAATTCCCCGATGAACTGAACCCCGTCTTTCCTCCTCTGCACACTAGGGGTTAACCTCGATGCAACTTCTCGAGATCTAATGGCTGACGAGATTTCATCGATTTCCTCTGTAAGAGTCTGACCATCGATTTTCTTTGAGGATGGTTCTCGACTGCTGAAGACAAAACTTTGTCCGCTCGCTTGCTTGACTTGCTGCTACAAGATGGGATTATCTCGCGATATGCTCAGGTGCTTCCCATGCAAACTGCGGACCTGGGTACGCCTAATCCCGAGACAAGAAATATCGCTAACACATAGTATTCATTTAATATGGACAAGAGAAGTTCTTTCTTTATATTTCATTCATCAGGGCAACCATATTGTGCCTATAACTATACTCTTACCTCATATCACTTGCATGTTTAATATCATTCATACCTAACTGGTATTAATACCATGATTCATATTAGGAAGCTCCACAATGCATTAAACCCATGCACTCAAGCATAATTAAACACAAATAAGTATTCATCATGCTATCTTATTGCTTGCACCTTTTCCATGTCATTCACACACGATAGGGCGTAAAAATTTCATTCACCTTAAATAATCAAATCCTCCATCCATGGTCTATAATTTGGAAATACGGGCCTAGCCCCTTTTACTTCGGTGACCATCGCATATGACCAAAGCCTATGACTGAACGCCAAGGCCACAGGTGCCTATTCCAGTGCTTCAAAACTTTGGGCTTCAGAAGTTTTGATTCATCACATGTCAATTCCTCTGGACTCCAAAGTGGCGAAGTTTCGGACTGGCGTGAAGGGATCAACGGTCCCTACTCTCACTCAATATCAACGACCCTCAATGACTTCGGGTCTTCGAGCTTCGATGGAATTTGAAGCACCTCCTCGCAAAACCTCTGGAGTACTAATCCTATGAAGTGCACTATCTGACTCCACGCGTCCTCAGGGCATCGACGACTCTGATTTACTCCGGAACTTTAGAGTTTAGGAGTCTGGGGCACTCACACAACCTTTCCTCCCAAAGTACTTCGTACCTGGAGTTCTATATCAAGCGCCACACATCCATTGTAAATTGATGACTTAGTTTCATTTCGGGACTTCGACATTTAGGAACTTCAGACGTTTCCACGACCTTTTCCTTCTGAAGCATTTTCTTCTAGAGTTAAATATCGTGGGGCATGCGTCCTTCCTGATCAACGGTCATGGTTTACTTCAGGACTTATAAGTTTGGGAGTTTCTACCTCTCCACACTGACTTTCTCCCGAATGCTCTCAGCCAAAGTTAGCAATCTATTGACACGTGTCTCCCACGAATTGATGGCTACAAATCACTTCGGCTATTCAGACTTTGGGGGGGTTTTGAATACTCCAACTCCTTCCTCCTTCGAGGTACTCCGTACCCAGATTTATGGATCAAGCGCCTCGCATATTTTTCGATCGACGACTGCAATCTACTTTGGAACTTTAGCATTCAGGAGTCCTTAATCGCATGACCCCACTTTCCTTTGAAGTGGCTATCTCCCGAAATGGGAGATATACTAACACCTGTCCTCAACTGATGGATGACTCAAATGAAATTCAACTATCCGGCCTTCGGGAGTTCCTGTTCAACACATCCCCTTTTTCTCCCAGAGTGATTTCACCTGAAGTCGACGATCTGCCAACATGTGTCCTTTCTCTCAAATCAATGGTAAAGAGGGGCTCTGTTACTCCATGGGTTTCTAAAGGAACTCACGACCATCCACCTAGCAAGTGATCTGGGTATAATGACTGTTAGGTTATGAAAAAGGTATAAATATCTTCCTTTTTCCCACATTTCATGATATCATCTTGATTGACTTTTCAGTTATTTAGAATCAAATAGGATAGAAAATGAATAATATACTCTTTAGTGTTGTTGTTGGAGATTAGATTACATAGATCCTAAATATGATTGGAATTGTCTAGTTTTATTGCAGGATTGGTTAAATATTGTCAAACCCAAGATAGCAAGGGGAATCTTGAATATGCGCAAGCTATAGGAGGTTGAAGACTTTATGGTGCAAAGCAGTTTTAAAGATAATTGAGTTACTTATTGTAATAGTAAAGCAATCCTGAGGATCTCTCGATCATCAGGATAGCTTAATTTACCTAGATTATTGTAACATATAAGGGGAAAATAGATCTAGAAAGAAAGGAGAGAATTGCACTCAAGAATTGAGAATATAGAATTGCTATGCGTTAGCAGTTTTTGAAAAATGTTGTACCAGCTATGAAATCAATACAAGCCTCGAGTGGTTTTACCATTTTTATATACTGAGTTTCAAAACCGAGGGCCCAGTCTGAAGGAGCTACTGTTTGATCTGTAATTGTATTAGTTCAAATTATGTTTTGTGATTCGATTCTCTTTTATAGTAGTTAACAAACACATAAGTGTGTTGATGATTTCATGTTAATTGCAAGAAATAAATATTCCTTGAATCATTAAATGATTGTCAATTCCAATTCCTATTACTGAGATTTGATGCGTGACGATTCCTCATTTAGTTCACATTTGCTGTTCCTTTTACTTATGTTACATTTACCATTCCTTTTACTTAGGTTACATTTGCTATTCCTTTCCACTAGAATATAGTTGTTGTTCCTTTCAATAGAAATACGATTGCTGTCTCTTTTCAGTTAGATTATAGTCTCTGTTCCTTTCCATAGATAGAGTAATTCGTCCTCTTCTTTTCAGCAATTTGATTCATAATGATAATCATTTCTGCAAGTCTTTATCTAGATTCAATTACTGCTCTTAAAATAAATTCAATAGATTAGTTAGTTCCTTTCCTTTTGTACAAGCTTTAGATTTCAATTCCTAGAATCTTTAATGAATGTTTGAGGAACTTGATTGTTGATAAACTTAGATTTTCTTTCACTACACGATTTTAGCCTCTATGAGCTATCTGCATAGACTTTGTCGATATTCTTTGAGATAAAAGATGAATCCTCGGGTTGATAAATTAATTTTAAACTAAGGTTGTTTTTAGACATCTTTAGAGCCCAACAACGACCATGATCCGACCAATATCGATGTATTCGTCAATTGACGAGTCACAGTAATTGTAGGGTCCCAACATGCGTACTCTTTATCAGAGAGCTTCAACCTCCGTAGTCTGAAAAGTACTCTCCCAACTCGGTCTAACCAAATTCGTTGATCTTCCATCCCGATGAGATCAATGACATTGGTGAATTGTAGGCTGCGAATTAGCACGCCCGCTAATTTCACCTTCCCGCTTCACAATGATTCCACACCATCGATCTCCATTCATAGATCGACGGTTCAAAGTGATTGCGGGGTCCAACCTCCAAAATCTGGGAAGTGCTTGCTCAACTCTAGTATAATCTTAGTCGTTGATATTCCAGCTCGACGAGATCAACGACATTGGTGAATTGAGGGCTGTGAACTAGCGTGTCCGCTAATTTCATCTTTGCGCTCCGCAATGATTCCAAACCATCAATTTAATTGAGTGGCTGGTGTTTGATTCATTAAATTCAATGGGTATTTGAGTCGATCCGACGACCAGGATGGCCTTAAAACTAAGCCTCTATTCTCCCGAAGTGGTCAACACTGGGTTTACTACCTCATATATCTGACGGTCAGGATGGTTTCTGGGCATCCTCAGATCTAAGGCCCAGAGTTAACTTTGGGACTTCGGGGGGTTTTACCTCTCTTACGACGAACTCGCTTAATTCTTTGAAATCGCGAAGTCCAAAGGACTCAAAGGGTTAACTCCCACACTCTTTCCTGTATCCAATGGTCATAACTAATCATGGCTCTCTCCGAATAGATCTCGTCTATTCGTCTTCCAAAAAAAGGAACCTTCCCTTTTGATAATTCAACCTTGCTACTCTTCTTGAGCTTCGTTAGCCCTGACAGGATTAAGAGCTTTGCGCTCTTTCTCCTGAACTTAACACTTATAAGAAGGGTCTTCTGCACACCCCTTGCGCTCCTTCATCAAGTCTATAACTTAAGTAGTTCTCAGTTTCTGCCCACCTCGTAGAGAGCCTGTGCATACATGTACTACCTCTCCTGAGCTTAACAGACTCCATCCTCCTAGGGACTTAGGGAAATTGGGAGTGTCGATGCGCACCTGTGAAAAATATGCCCAAGGTCGATGAACTCATAGTTCCCTTATTTTAACTTAAGCCACCACAGGACTCAGACATTTACGTGTACAAATAATACAATTCCATACTTGCTTAAATACACAATTTATCAAGAATAAAGAGATACAGTATAACCATTAAGAAAACATGCACATACCTGGGTCATTCACAGTATATCCAATTTTATTACATAGTTACAGCTCAATTTCATAGGGTATGGGGATACTTATCTATTACAGGTTGCATCCAACTAAATGACTGTGGGTGTGTGCCTTTCCACCCAACCATAGGCTCAGAGGCATTCATTCTTAGCACTCTAGCCACCCCCGTTCCAAGCCATAATATCACAAGGTAACTATGCCATCTCTCAGAGACCTTCTCTCTGTCACAATGACCCTACAAGGTTTATCGGATGCTTCCTCTACATCAAGCTCGCGTTCAGGTCCTTTAGGTCGTGTTCTCCACACTTCCTTTTGGTTCACACATCTCCTTTACAAGCTTGCACTCCCGTCTTGTGTCTCTTATCTTGTCGTCTGTGTGTATGTATCTTACCTTCCTTATTTACAAAGGTTTCTGACCTATCCTGTTCCTTCTGTCAAAAGGAAGCTCGGGTCCGCAGGTCTTTATGGTACTTCGGGCTAACAACCCATGTTTCCATTCATGGGGGTGGTTGATTATTCAACCACCAGTCCTTTCCTTCATTAACTGATTTCTTTCCTCTAGAGATATCATGGATAGTACTTCAAGGCTTCACCCCCCAATAGTCGGTTATGGGCAATTTAACAATAATACATTTACATCGTCGACATGCCTTAACATGGTAATCCTATTTTATGATTAATTACAAGCTGGGGGAAACAAGGGTGTTACAATTCCCTCCCCCTTAAAGGAACACTAACCTCAGTGTTCTTTATCAAAAACACCTTTCATGCCTTTCTCATTTAGCTGTTTCAGAAATCTTGATCCTTGTTTCTCAATCAGGTCCTTTTTCATACCCTTAATATTCATTACCTGCTTTCAATAATTCTTGGACAATAAGCACATTAATCATAGTCTCATGCAAAAGAATTGCATAAAATGTCTAGGAAAATTTCCTAATCTTAGCACAATAATTATCTGTGTAGTTTGTGGATTTGTATCCACATGGTTGTCTTGCTATCTAGGCTCACTGGTTTTCATTGACATACCCATTGTGTGCATGATCCCAATCAATAGTTTACAACAACTATCAAGGTCTCCTCTTCCTTGTGGTCACTCACCCTCCAAGCCTAGGCTCATGCATTCCCTTCTCTGCTACACAGTCCCTTGGGTGATCCATCTTGCCTTGCCAAGGTTTTCTCACACAGGAAGAATTCCAGAGACTTTATTGACCCTTACAGTCGAGGCATCCCTTAGAATTTCTCTGCCGAGGCATGCCTCCGGCTTGTGTTGCCACAACACAACATATTCTAGGCGATCATGGCTTACCACGAGGTTCTAATGGCTCAGTAGTATCCATTTTTCATGCTTTTACAACTTGACAGCCTTCATCTATCCTTTATGGACAAATCTTTTCTTCTCACCCATATCACAGACATACAAAAATTCACGAGACATTATCATAGATTTTAAATTTTAATTTTTTTTGTAAATCTGTCACCCACAGATTTCGAAATTCCACATTTTGTTTTCATATTTGTTCCGCATAGGAACCAAATTCATAATTATGGGACTTTCCTTCCCATAGCAGTTTGTCTCAGCAGGAAATTGGTATTCCTTATGGGCTTACAATGCTGCCATATTCAAGACCGTTTTGCTTCCTGCACTTTCAACTTCAATTATCCAAACAAATTGTTAGTTTCCCATGCTCATATATTTTTATTGCACCTTTATAACGTCATCACAAACAATTTCAAAATTGTGCATACTAACAATCAAATTCACTTTCTCAAAAAGGAAATACCATTCCTTGCAGTTTGGCTCAGTAGGCAATTGGTCTTCCTTATGGGCTTACAATACTACCATATCCAAGACCCATTTCCTCCTGCAATTTCAACATTTCTTAGCCAAACAAATTGTTAGTTTTCATGCACATTATATTTTCAAAATTAGGCATAATAACAATACAAGTCATTTTCGTCTATTCAAGGATACAAATAAAAAGGATACATCATCCCTTACCTATGCATCATTTCAGCCTACCAAATTTTTCAGAATGTAATTCTGATATCAATTGACTTTAATGCATGTGCCAACATTCGGGGCCACATTCATACCCAATTCACCCTTGCATTGATCAATGACGAGATCAATGATGTTGGTGATTTGTGGTCCGCTAACTAGCGCGTCTGCTAGTTTCACCTTCTCTCTTTGTAATGATTCCCCACCATCGATCTCCGTTCATAGATCGACGGTTCATAGTGATTGCGGGGTCCAACCTATGAAATCTGGGAAGTGGTCGCTCGACTCTAGTATAATCTTAGTCGTTGATCTTCCAGCCCGACGAGATCAATGACGCTGATGAATTGTGGGCCGCGAACTAGCGCGTCCGCTAATTTCATCTTCGCGCTTCACAATGATTCCTAACCATTGATTTAATCGAGTGGCTGGTGTTTGATTCGTTGACTCCAATGGGTATTTGAGTCAATCTGATGACCGAGATGGCCTTAACACTAAGCCTCTATTCTCCTGAAGCGGTCAACGCTGGGCTAACTACCTCATAGATATGATGGTCGGGATGGTTCTCGAGCATCCTTAGTTCTAAGGCCCAAAGTTAACTTCATGACTTTGGGACTTCGGGGGGTTTTACCTCCCTTACGACAAAATCGCTCAATTCACCAAACTCGCAAAGTCTGAAGGACTCAAAGGGTTAACTCCCATGCTCTTTCCCATATCTAATGGTCACAACTGACTGTGGCTCTCTTCGAACAGATCTCATCCATTCGTCTTCCAAACAAAGGAACCTTCCCTTTCGATACTTCAACCTTGCTACTCTTCCTGAGCTTCGTTAGCTCTGAAAAGCTTAAGAGCTTTGCGATCTTTCTCCTGAACTTAACGCTTAGAAGGGTCTTCTGCAAACCCCTTGCGCTCCTTCATCAAGTCTATAACTTAAGGAGTTCTTAGTCTCTGCCCGCCTCGCAGAGAGCTTGTGCGTACATGTATTGCCTCTCCCGATCTTAACAAAATCCATCCTCCCAGGGACTTAGGGAAACTGGGAGTGTTGATGTGCACCCGTGAAAACTGTGCCCAAGGTCGATGAACTCACAGTCCCCTTATTTTAACTTACGCCACCACAGGGCTCGTGCATTTACATGTACAAATCAGACAATTCCATACTTGCTTAAATACACAATTTAACAATAATAAAGAGATATAATATAACCATTATGAAAATATGCACATCCCTGGGTCATTCACAATGTATCCAATTTTATTACGTAGTTACAACTCAATTTCACAGGGTATGAGGATACTTATCTATTATAGGTTGCATCCAACTAACTGACTGTGGGTGTGTGCCTTTCCACTCAACCATAGGCTCATAGGCATTCATTCTTAGCACTCTGGCCACCCTTGTGCCAAGCCATGATATCACTAGGGAACTATGCCATCTCTTAGAGACCTTCTCTCTATCACAACGACCCTGTGAGGTTTATCATATGCTTCCTCTACATCAAGCTCGTGTTCAAGTCGTTCAGGTTGCATTCTCCGCTCTTACTTTTGGTTTGCGGATCCCCTTTACAAGCTTGCACTCTCGTCTCATGTCTCTTCTCTTGCTGTCTATGTGTATGTATCTTACCTTCCTTCTTTAGGAAGGTTTCTGACCTATCATGTTTCTTCTGTAAGAAGGAAGCTCGGGTTTGCAGGTCTCTGTGGTACTTTGGGTTGACAACCCATGTTTCCATTCATGGGGGTGGTTGATTATTCAACCACCAGTCCTTTCCTTCATTAACTGATTTATTTCCTCTAGAGATACCATGGCTCGTACTTCAAGGATTCACTCTGCAACAGTCACTTATGGGAATTTAAAAATAATACATTTATATGGTTCACATGCCTTATCATGGTAATCCTATTTTATAATTAATTACAAGTTGGGGGAAACATGGGTGTTACAATTTGTGTATGATTTAAGGCCCTGTCTACTATCAATTTTACTAACCCATGATGATTGATTACATTAGCAGGGTATTTGGCTTTTTGGGATCTTCCAACGACTTCATGCAGCATGCTTTTCAAAAATAATGGTAGATTTATCACTAACCGTTGTTTTAATACTGCCAACAACATGAGGTGGCGAGGTCTCACCATGTAGTATCGTCCGTCGCATGTGATATATCTCTACCCTATGCTTGCTATCTCCCTCCATGGTTCACTAAGAGAAGTGGGGGTGAGGCATTTTCCTTTCTTGTCGAATTCCTCTCCTGGTTCTGCAAAGGATTCCACAGCTTCCTTGAGTGCTGTGTATTTACCAATCCACTGTGTTCCTTCATTTGGAAGGCCTGTTACCTCAACTATAATGGCATCAGTAACTGGTATTTGTATGCCTCGAATTACTGAGACTCCCCCCTGTAGATTTTGGAAGAATGCTAACGCAACATTTATATTGAATCCCTGCAGTGTATTAAAGTATTATGTCCAGCTTAGATGGTGTAGAATTTCTCTTGCTTGATCAGTCACTTGCAGCAATGTAGGCTCATGATGAATGCTTCGGCCACCCATATCTCCTGTAAACAAGTAAAAAAAACTATCGTTCCCAACTGCAAAACAAGTTAGACCAGCCTATGAAAGAAAATTACTAGAAATGGTAAAAATTACAGAACTACAATGGTATATAGAAATACAAATTTTCCCATTATATGTAATCATTATGGCTTATCGATAATCGTGTTGAATGTCCACCCCCCGATGAATGAAAAGGTTGACCTCGACCATCGGTATGTGTGAAAGTAATGATGACGGTGAGTCAAGTGAGGGATAATTATTACGCTGCCACCGCTGGGAGAATGACCGTTAATAACTTTCAAAGCAATTTAATCATGAACGATAATCACACCTTTTGTGGAAAGTACAACTCCAAATACCAATATTCAATATGTTAAGGAAGAATATTCTGAGTATTCCTAATATGTTCACATTTTATAAATATGCCACGTGTCATAATTTTGTTACTTTCCCTTGTGTTGAATATAGCTGGAATGATAGCCTCTTTTTTTAAGAAAGGAAGTCTAGGAGCACAAAAAAAACTTAGCAAATTAAGATAAACTTCAATACCACAAGCAGAGCCACTGCTGCCAGTAGGCATCCATAGCCTTGACAGGGTTTCCATTTAACCCATAGATGAGCCAATATCCTTAATAAACTATTTGAATAGTATTTTCCCAAAAATGCCACTATCTTGGTTTGGTAGCCGGATAACAAAAATTCCACTCACTAGATCGTAACAAAGTGAATAAGCCGGCTCGTGTTGAGACCTCTTATCCTTTGACCCTAAATGCCAAAGGCCATTGCCCTGTTGTGGTAGCCATAGTGGCAATGTCACTTATGTTAATCTCTTATGATCTGGTAGGTTGGATCATGATGAGACCCCCTATCCTTTTTGAAAGAAGGTTATTTTCTTTATTTATATTTATTATTATTATTATTATTATTTTTAATTTTTGTTTTTTTAGGCTTTATTAAGGGAGGCTCATCTACTCCTTAAGAGTGTGGGATGGCGTAAGAAGTGTAAGAAGGCCAAGTAAAAATGTTCCTTAGACTCCTTATTATGATGTGAAGGCAGTTTATCATTCAAGTATATGTATATATATAGGGGAAAAAATGAATTACGGTGGTTAAGGATTATGAACAATATTAAGGTAATTCGGAAAAATCAATCCATAAAAAAATTGATATGGTATGCTAGATAGTCCTCAAAAAGAAAATGACAAATCGTTACCATGATGATTAGAAGTGATGTTGTTGAAAATTAGTTAGTGAAGTTCATACCCAAAGGAATAGCCAAACGTATCAGGAGTAGTCATAAAAACAACACGTGTTGTTAGTGAAAACAAAAATCATTACTTTCAAGGGAAATGAACATCAATAGGAACAACTGCAAAAAGGGACAACAACTGTTTCTTTCGAATGAACAACGCTACCTGAAAAAAAGGAACGAAAATCACAACAAAGGGAACGATAACTATTACATTCAAATGAACAACACTACCCGCAAATGGAACAACAATCACAACAAATGGAACAACAACTGTTACATTCAAATGAACGACATTACCCGCAAAGGGAACAACAATCACAACAAAGGGATTGACAACTGTTACGTTCAGATGAACGACACTACCCACAAAGGGAACAAAAGTCACAACAAATGGAATGAAAACTATTACGTTCAAGGAATATGACAATGATGTTCAAATTTAACCATCTAATTAAGTAATTGGATACCTCCCGCATAAATTTTTGTTTTAGTGAATCTAGGATTGATTAGTCATCAACTAAATTCATTTAATTTTACGGGTCGGTTTATTCAATGATCAGGGAAATACAATATATTGGATGGTTTACGGTGTCATGCATTCATTTCTATTTACTACAGTTACAACCCACATTCTTTTAGCGCAATTCCCTGAATTTTTGCTGCGGAACATGACATATTCATCTCCTGTATAAAACAAGGTTTATATTCGATGGATTTTTCAAAGTGAAACAAGAGCAATTTGAAGTTTGAATAAGGAACAGAAAAGAGTGCTAATTATATTTCATTCTATTCATCCTTTCTAGTTTTTGTGTTCTCCAAATCTCTTTATAGTGACTTTCCTAGAAAATAAAAACTTAAAACTCAATCAAATCTTTAAAGAAAAATATATACAATATGTACAGTGCTGATAAAAACAACAATTTCATGGAGCTAAAGCTGCTGGGTTACCTTCCCAACTAGCTAAAGTCTAAACAGTAGGATCATTACTTACTTCTTGGCAAAATTATTCTCTTGAAAGTGGCTAATCTTAGAGCCGTAGCCGATGTCCATTTACCAGAAAAGGAGAACCAGTCCCGTCGAAGGTAACTAAAGTGAGAGTTCCATTATCATGAACTTCCTTGATTTCATACGGTCCCGACCACTTTGTCTGCAACTTCCCAAGAAAATCCTAAAATCTGGAATCATAGAGAAGCACCCAATCACCTTTCTAGAAGGATTTCTTCTTGATATGCTTATCGTTCCAACTGGCTCTCTGCTACTGAATAAAAACTATACGCTGAAGGGAAAACAAGCATGCTTCATTTAACTCATTGAGATGCTGTAAGCACTGCGTGTATGCTTCCATAAGATCTAGTCCAATTTCCTGGGCCATTCTTAGAGTCTTGATGTCAAATTCAATTGGAAAGATAAGCTCTTTGCCAAAGATTAGGTGATAAGGAGAGTAGCTAGTAGTGTTACGCCATGTTGTGTGATAGGCCCATTTGGAAGCTTGACTGCCCAATTTTGACGGTTTGTTGAAATTGTTTTTGTCAAGATTGCCTACAAGACTTAATTGGTACTCTCCACTTGTTCGTTTTCCTATGGGTGGTATGGGGAGGTAACTTTGTGTTTAATGTGATAATTTCACAGAGTGGATGGGATTTTATGTGCTGTAAATTGTGACCCTCCGTTCGTGATTACTTCCCTAGGTAATCCATAACATACAAATAGTTCAAAGAGAAATTTAATGAATGCTTCCTCGGTTGCATTTGGCAAGACCATTGCTTCTACCCACTTGGTCATATAGTTTGTTGCAACTAGTATATAAGATTTTTTGTTTGATTTTGGGTTGAAGGGGCCAACAAAATCCAATGCCCATATCTTGAAAGGTTCCATCACCACTTGTGGTTGTAGGGGAATTTCATCAAATTGGCCTGGTCAACCCATCCTCTGATAGCTTTCATAGGCCTGGACATACTTCTTTTCATCTTTGAATATCGAGGGCTAATAATAGCCCATTTGTAAAACCTTATGCCCAGTTCTGCGGTCTGCAAAATGTCTGCCACAAGGCTCATCATGACACACCTTCAAGACATCGTGAATTTCATTGTCTCTGATACATCTTTGGATCTGAATATGATACTATGTGTGAAAATGATATGCACCAATCCAGGTGAACCATGCATTACGCTGAACAATTAATTTCCTTTCTCTTGATGAGATGTGTGCTGGTAATTTTCCAACCGCTAGATAATTCGCCACATCAACGTACCAAGGCGTCTTAATAGTCATAGTGAACATGTGTTCATCTGGAAATTGGTCTTTGACTGTCAAGGAGTTATCTGTTTTGGGTACACAAGACAAGAAATATGCAACAAGATTCTCTCTTCCCGACCGATCCTTAATGATGATGTTGAACTCCTGCAACATCAACAACCACTGAGTAACACATCCATTAGTAATTGGTTTGTTGGCTAAATATCTAATAGCAGAGTGATCAATATACAAAATTACTGGATAGCCTGTTATATAGTGGCGAAATTTATTAATATCATGTATAACGACTAAAAATTCTTTTTCTGTTACCATGTAATTTAATTCAGCAGGAGTAAGATTTTTGCTAATAAAATAAATAGGATAAGGTTTCTTGTCTTCTTCTTGTCCAAGGACAAAGTCTATAGCGACATCCAATGCATCTGAAGAGATGTGAAATGGTAACTTCCAGTTCGGTCCTCTCAGCACCGGTGCTATTGAAACTAACCTTTTAAGCTCTGCAAATGCAACATCACACTTATTAGACCATTGAAATTCCACGTTACCAGTTAAAGCATGTAAGGGTGTGTCTATTCTTGAAATTTTTTCTATGAATCTGCGATAATATCCTACACATCCAAGGAAACTACGTACCTCGGTCTGTGTACATGGTGTAGGAAATTTAAGGATCACCTCTATTTTTGCTAGGTCTACCTTGATTCCATCTGTAGAAACATAGTGTCCTAGTACCACACCTTCAGTCTTCCATATGAAATTTATCATGACTCAAACATAGCCTGGTAGCAATGCATCATTCGAGTACCTTCTCTAGATTTCTTAAAGCTTGATCAAAGTCAGTGCCATAAGGGGTAAAATCATCCATATAAACTTTAAGTCCTTCATTAATTAAATACAAAAATATGCTTAAAATATCTCTCTGGAATATAGCTAGAGCATTACATAATCAAAAGGGAAATACTTGATATGAGAAGGTACCCCAAGGACATGTGAATGTAGTTTTATCTTGGTCTTCTGGAGCAATCTGAATCTGATTATAACTGCTAAAACCATCTAGGAGGGAGCAAAACTGCTTCCTTGCTAAAGTATCAAGGACATGATCAATAAAAGGTAGGGGAAAATGGCCCTTCTAGGTAGCTTTATTGAGTTCTCTGTAGTCTACATAGATTCACCATTTACCATTCTTTTTAGGGACAATTACTAGTGGGGAGACCCACTGGCTGTCTAAAATAAGATATATGAAAACTACATCCAATAGTTTCTGTAATTCTTCTTTGACAATGTCCCTGAGATGAGGGTTTAATCTTTGTTGGGGATGTTATATGGGTCGGGTATCTTCTTCGATATAGATATGATGTGTACATAGTTGGGGATCAATGCCCTTCATGTTGGGATACTCCCAAGAAAAATCCTATTGGTATTTAGAAAGGATCTGAATCAATTTTTGATGTTGTTGTTCATTCAAATTGGCATTAATATTCAGAAATCTTCCTGGTGTGATTTCAACTGTAATGTTGTTATGGAAAATAGTAGTGTGAATATTTTTCTCCATCAATTGTTCCAAAGGATCTCCCTGTGCTTCATTATCTAAAACAAATTTTATCATTTGACATGTTGGGTTTCCTATAACAATTGGGTTGTTAATGAAGTTGTTGATCACATCATCTTCTAGTTGGTTTTTGAGCCCAAGATCTTCTTCTAGTGTGAGAGGAGATCGTATGTTTTATTTTGGATATCTAGGTGGTTTTAACTGCTGACGTATGATAGGTAGACTTGGTTTAGCTGGAGGATACAAGATAAGGTTCTTTATAGCACTTCCTTAAGCAATTGTCATGTTTCCTGTGCGACATCCTATGTATTCATCTGCCATTGCTAGCCATGGTTGTCCCAATAATAACAGGTGGCCATCTAGCCTACTTCTTGGGTTGATAATTAGGAAATCAGCTGAGTATTTCCAAGAGTCGACCGAGATTGTTGTATCTTGTAAGGTTCTGACTGGTTTAACCACCGATATATCAACCATTTCTAACATACTTGAAGTAGGTTCGAAGGAGGTGATACCCATGACATTACAGGTCTCGGTGGTCAGAATATTGATGGCTACCCCCAAATCCCCTAGTGTATTTGGAAAAAAACAACCCTGTATCTAAATTGTTACCATGAGATTTCTTGGATCTATGTATTTAATTGGCTCCTGTTTGCCTAGATTAAGATCACACAAAGTCCCTACCACGTGAACAGTTGATGGATTCTTAGTTTTCCTTCTAGGCTTCTTCCCACATAATTATTTAATTGTTTTTTCATAAATAGTAATATCTTGTAAAGCTTGTAGGAGTGGAATTTTAACACATAGATTATTTAATTCCCCGATGATATCAAAGTTGGGATATACGGTTGGTTTTTCTATCATTAGCCTTTCGAGAAATGGGGGAGGATAAATTACGTATTTATCAGGATTTTGTTGCTCGACTGTGTTTTCCCCATGTTCTGTTTCTTCTGTTATGACCATAGTCGATGGTTTTATTGTTGGATGTTTATCATTATCATTCTCCTGTTCTTGATTAATGTCACT